>CABFWB010001215.1:36029-71139 GCA_902151455.1 Timema bartmani
TAAGGACGTCTCCATAGTGTGCTGGTGCCACAATCAAAATACTCTTGGATCATGTAAATTTAAATTTTCGTTAACAATGTGTCCCTTTTAAGACACCGAAATATTATTAAGCTACAATTTAGCTTCTTGTGTTTATTACTGTGTATGTAATCATTGTTTTAACGGCCACCCAAGCGGGTTTTGCATATTGAAGTAAAAAGAAAACTTCGCTAGATTATTAACAGATTGGAAATAGCTCACTAAATAGGTATGGAATATTTTAACATAGCATTTTTTAGAACATCTACTAAATAGTATTTTAACACCAACAAGTGATTAAAAAAACTTCTTTAATAACGTGAGCATAGTTGAATTCAGATACGTCAGCATAAAATAATAATGTGTTTTGTTTATCCTCTAAAACTTCGTTTTACCTAGGTACACTTAAGGCGATTGACCCTTTTCATTTGGCGTGGAAATGCAGAGCCATGGGAACAAACGGCTATCTTCAAGAATGTTTATTGTTTTACAATTTTCTTTTCTGGAACGGTTTGTTCAAGAATAGAAGCATGTTGATTAAGTTATACTTTTTATATACACACCTCTATAATTTTAACAGTGATCAAATATCGATAAAATATACATTTTTCAATAGAAAACTGTCAGCTTCATAACAAAAAATAAGAAAATGTAACAATTAATAAACATCGATACATTATCTTAGAAGGGGTGCTGAAAATATTAACATAAAAATTTCACTCGTTCTCGAGAAAACTGATATTTCCAAACATATGATTTTTCCGCAAGACCTGTCCGGTAGCTAGCGCCATCTACGGTTTCCGTGATCCATCTGTTCTTTTTGGTGCGGAAGGATACTTTGGTTGGTTGTGAAGCCTCGCCATGCCTTTCACCCTCCCGACCACCATCCCTCAAAATAGGTTTTAGACTTCCTTCCACTCGACAGGGCCAAGGGCCTTATTGAATTATTAAAAAATGTAAAATAGTGTTATGTGTCAACAACGAAACCTCTATCTTTGACCTCAGCTTTGACTTAGCTTAGCGTGTTTCAAGCTTAACTTCGACTTCGTTTTGACTCGCCTCGGTGCCGTGGTTGGCTAACGCGCTAGTTTCATGTTGAGCTAAACTGCCGAGGATGGGGAGATTGAGGTTCAAATCTCGGTCGGTTAAACTAGGGGTGGTTTTCCCTAAATTGTTTTCCACTCTCTCCCCACGCAATTGCGGGTTCACTTCCTATAAATTCAATTTTTCCCATTCCTAATCCACTAGCGTAATTGGTACTTAAGCGTATAACCCGAACGGTTACTAAGACGCGGTGCTAAATAAAAAACAACCTCGTTTTGCATTTAGAATAATCTTAACACAACCTTATAAAATATCACTGAAAGTATGTCAAATGTTTTGTGTTTTTATTTTATAAAAGGCTCATCATATGAAAATTAGGCTCTAGTTAGATTTTATACAACGATAAGCTCAAAACGATCAATCAGCGCTCTTTGTGGCTACGTTCTGTGTCGCAAGGATCTCGTTCAAATCGTTCGTGAAGTACAGATCCGTTCAAAAATCGTGGACGGGTTTTAAAGAGTCCGTTTCATCCCACGGATTGTACCTAATAAAGCCTGAATCAGACGTCACTTAGGTTTTCTGTATTCAACTTTAGAAAACAGTGTGGAAATGACACCTGAGAAACAGTTTTACCACATTTAAAATAAATTGCACGGTGCACCACATAGACTTTCTCCCGCTTTTATCTTAAAATAGACATTTACTAAAAACTTGTAATATTTGTTAGTGAAATACAGGGCTATAGATTGTTGTAAGAACACAATACCAAGATCATAAATGAAATAATATACACTGTTACTTTATGACAATAGGAACTAGGAACACTGTTACAGAAAAATTGAGACAAGAAAAACATCTTTGTCCTCCAAAGAGCATAAGAATCAAATTCATTTTCAAAGGCTTGAATTAAAAAGTAGCTTATACAGTGGAGCGTCGTTAATCCGGATCGATCGGGACCTGGACCCATCCGGATTACTGAATTGTCCGGATTTTCAAATGTGCTTTCAATAACTGTATACATACGTAATGTATTGACTAGAGGATACATGACGCTCGGGAGTCTACTGTATTGCAAAATAGAGGCTGAAGGCTTCGAAAAATACAGTACACAAAATATTTTAATAAAGTATATTGAATAAGAACATGTACATTATGTAATTTAGATTAGTAACTCTACAATACTTTTTTTTTTAAAAAACATAAGAATCTACAGTAATTAATGGAAACTTACTGGGTAAAAAAGACCTTAATTGTTTTTTGTACAAGACTTGACCTGCTCTCACCGCCGATCCGGATTTGCGACGCTCCGGATTTTTGACGTCCGGATTTTTGACGTCCGGATTTCCGACGCTCTACTGTATATATATTTGCTTTTAGCTAAGAAATTATTGGTTTTATAAAAATATATTTCCAATACAATGATAAGATATTTCGTATCTCAAGTAGTTGCGGAGAAATTATGAAAATAGGAAAATTTCCCTACGTAAAGTAACTTCAAAGTAATTTTCATGAGAAAATGAAAATTGCCATCTTGTTTATAATTATAAACAGTGTGTAGAGATATAAATATTATTAGCACCGCGTCTTACAACCCATTCGTGTTATACGCACTTACGCTAAAGTGTAATGGTAGGGTGATTGTGAGATGAAATGGAAGACCTACTGTTTAACGTGGGATCCGAACCACGGTGGAGGCCTGGCATTCCCCACATTCACAAGTTGTGATTAATACACGTCTTGTCAGAGGTGAAGGAAGGGTTTGGTAATCAAATAAATCTGTGGCGGGACCGAGGATTGAACACCGTACCCCCAGCACAGAGGTCCGACACCTTACCCCTAGACCACCAGGTCACCTATAGATATTAAATTTAATCAAAATCGTTATAGCGAATTTCGAGAAAATCGATTTTTTCCCTTTTTAACCTTCATTGAACAACCCTTAAATTTATGGTTGGATATCTAATTCCAAAAACCCCTCGCGGGGGGGACCTTATGAAAACACCAGCTACCAAGTATTAGCCCAATCAGTAAAATAGTTTCGTCTCCACCCCGAGGTACAGAGGACAGACAGACAGGCGGCATTGCGAAAGCAACTTTTTTTTGTTTCAGGGGGCCATAAAATGTCAACATTTAGAAAAATCTTGAGTTCAATTTTTTTGACAGTCACAATACTTTCTCTTCGAAGTATCGAGAGAAAGTAAAAAATTCAACAAAATAAAAAATATATTAATTTTTTTCCCAAACCTCGATGCTAATTGATTTGTTGTTGAGAAGAATGCAGCAAACCATACTTCAATACGCTTTCTAGTTCGAACGAAATATTGTATCTAATTTCTCGGTTAATCCTATCGTAGATGGGCTCTTAATTACGTTCCCCTGTAAGCTAGCCATATTTTTTCAATACCGGGACTGTACCTACGTATGAAACCAGAGCTCTTTGAAGCGGAACGCTACGATGAAAAGTTTGATAATATCGTATACGTGTAATAATGGGTCGGTTCAAACACGAAGAGTCCATATCTTAGTAGCTTGGAAATAAGTTCACAGTAAACTCAATAATGTTTTATACTTTTTTTTTACCGCATGCTTTAGTGGCAGCGTTCTGGATATTAGCAAATTAATATAAAGGAACAGGTTAAGGAGGGTGAATTTTAGGGAAGAGGTCCAGCCAGCATTGGTATATTGAGAGGGTGTAAAACATGGTGGCTACAGACAGGGAAAACCTAAAAAAGTCAGGGAATTTTTTTTATTTCACTCCGCACCTAAAAATTTAAGCAAAAGTGAAATATTTTGTTTCTCGATGTTAACAAAATGCATTGTCTAGAATTCAGATGCATTCTGATAACATGCACTTACTCTACAAGGTTTGTTTCATAATACATTACAAATAATAACTAAAACATTAAATTCGGAATAAAGAACTTATATAAGTTTTTTTTAGCACCGCGTCCTAGTACCTGTTCGGGTTATACGCTTGCGTTATAATTACGCTAATGGTTTAAGGGATTAGGAAGGATGTATTTAAAGGAAGTGTAACCAAATTTGCGTGGAGGAAGAGTGGAAAACAATTTTGGAAAAAACTTGGTCCACCCGACCCAGATTCGAACCTCGATCTCCCTTAGACCATGCGGCCACCGATGCTAGTATAAGAATGTAGATGTTTATTAATCATTAGGATTGTTTTTCGAAAATATGTTATCATTGTAATAAACAGAAAAGGTGATTTCATTCAAATTGCATTTCATTCAAAAACTTTAAGTGGGGAAATAAAGATAGTCTGACAAACCTGGAATAGTCAATTAATTTTATAATACATTTTTGTGGCCACTTTGTTAAACTAAAAAAAAACAATTAAAACCCAGTGAAATAGGTTAGGGATCTAACCCCGGCCTTCTCAGTTAATTATTATTAGCACCTCGTCTTACTACCCGTTTGGGCTATACGCGCTTACGCTAATGTGTAATGGTAGGGTGATTGTGAGATGAAATAGAGGACCTACAGTTTAACGTGGGATCCGAACCACGGTAGGAGGCCTGGCATTCCACACAAGTTGTGATTAATACACGTATTGTCAAGACTCAGTTAATCAATCACTTTGGCACAAACCTAACTCCATTGGGGTTCTTCTTTGCTCCACTTTTTGATACATGTCCGGGCTATTGGCATATTTACGCATGCAGAATAGGAAGGAGGGTGGAAGAACTTGTAGGAAATATACCCGCGTCAGTACACCCGACCTCCCCGTCACCGGCAAACCAGACCAGATGAGCTTGACGTTTATTCCGCGAGACCTAGATAAACTAATTCAAGCCAGATCTCCAAGCAATGACGCGTTCGTTATCCCCCCTTCCCCGATGTTTTCAAAGCGCGCCGGTGTATTTAACTGTACTGAGTGGGGAGTGTTTCGTTTGTTTAGCTGTCAAGCTACACCGTTAAGTGCACTTGGAGTGTCTTGACGCAGATAAATACATCATTCGGGGTAGATAGAGTGTGCTTTGTTTCGGGGAGAATGCTTTGAGCGGCTAGGATAGAGAGATAGGTCATTCGTTTGTTATGTGGACTGTGTCCATCGTGGGATAATCCGAAATGACAATTTTTCCGTTTGCTTTTTTAAAGCACAAATTATGAACACACATACACCCGCATTGGTGGGCAAGTGGACAAAGGCGTTGGTCTCGTCTGGTTTGCTGATGACTGGTAAGTCAAAGTTTGAAACCCGGGTGAAAGTATTCATTTTAATTTTCTAAATGGCTTATTTTTCTCCATCCACGTAAATTAGATTACATTTCCTTTCAAATTTGATTTTCTTCACTCCCACTCCATTAGTTTAAATATGTGTAACATGTAAAAATAATTAGGCTCTGTACTGCGTGTTTGGTTAGGTGATCCACACGCTATCAAATCAACCCCATTCAGATGCCTTAGTTGTTTTGTTTGTTTATTGCGTATACCTCCATTGTTCGTAGGCTAAGCATTTCTGGTCTTCTACTGAAACTGGCATATATGTAAGTCTTCTGAAGTTGGAGCAGCATGTAGACGCGGTTACTCCGCCCTGATGAGATGATGATGATGAAGATGATATGATGATGATAAAATGGTGCCGGTATAAGTTTTGAAGCTAGCTTAAGCCTAATTAACCAGACCATAGCAAACATAGGAACAATTTCTCTTGGGGAAAAATATCTATGGTACCACCGGAAATCGGACCCGGGGCATCTAGATTTGTATCCAGGAATGCTGGACCACGAGGCCGGCCAATGAGTCATTCAGAGGTGGGGTAGGGGGAGACCCTTGATCCATCTGTCCTTCCAAGAGGCCGGTCATTTCTTAGGTAATTATCAGTTCTGTCGCTTTTCCTCCTTTGCCTGTAGGTCGTTGATATTCATCGTTGGTACGAGAACGTTTACAGCTCAAACACTGGTTTCCACACACAATATTAAGACTGGAAATTATTACTATTGCGGCAAGGGGGAGGGTTAACGTAGACCTACAGTCCAATTTTCGCAGGAAACAGTTTAAAAAATACAAACTTTTTGTGGTCAATATTAATAAAGTCTTACTATATTATTAATGTTATTTAATAGGTATGGATTCTATCTATCATTAGTGACATCTGCATATCACATGACTTGACGTATTAATACGTGAAAGTAGATCAAGTTACTTTTCTAGCTGTCTTCCTATGAAAATTGGACTCTACAAACTGATGCGTTTACGTCATGAACTGTCTAAACTATATCATGTTACTTATTATAACTACTTTTGATAATTACCTTGGCATACATTTACTTAAATTAGTTACAAAGTGGTTTAATGCTACGTGCAAAGTTAATTTTTTCTGAACTTTTATTAGGCCAGTTTTCTGGTTACTATAATCTTATTCTAAGTGAATTATAGGAGATGTACAACAACCAGATTCTATACAGCTAATTTACTACCTAGCGAAATTTAAAGTAAATACACAAATTTCATAATTGTAGATGTTTTACCTTGCCATGAGTCGGATCTGGGACCTTTAATTCAGTAACTAGACTTATTGGGTTTACTTTTTAGTTAATTGTTTATTTTCCTTTCACTTTATTGAATTTACAAGCTCAAAGAACGAGGTGGAAACACTATTTGTAAACTTGATGATAAACTCGAGTTTAGTGATGTCCTAGCTATTTTTATCACGTTGTTTCTTGTTCCTTGCCACCTTGTGTTGTCAAGGTTGTGCCAAAGTTGGATCCAGGGCCCGTTGTTGAGGGGGATTGGTTTTAATAAAGCTCCTTCAAGTGTAAATCTAATTATTTTAACTAATCATATTTTTATATATTATCATTCTGATAATAATAATATTGCTGGTTAGTAAAAATAATTTTTATTAATAGTTATAAAAATATAAAGAGTATTTATGTTAATAAAAATTGTGTTTTTTCTTATATCACAAACATAAAAAATTAAACAAAAAGTCACTGTCATAATAAAGGTAGTAAATATGTGTGTGGGCTTCAAATGTTTTAATAGGCATAAGTAGAAAAAAAAATCGTATTTTAATACAGATAATCGGTTATCATATTAAACTTAATGGGGAGTTTTAGTTTTAAGCAGTTTTCTTTTCTACACATCAAAGCTAAATTGAAAGAGCTATTGATTAGGTCATGTAGGAAATAAGGTGAGAGAGGTGTTAGACATTCTTTACAGCATTAAGGTATTGGTTTCAATAAATTTGATTGTTTTCTATCATGGATCCGCCTATTGGGTTGTGCCGTAATGCCATGAACCCCTCCCTCAACCCAGTTGCTAAAGAGGGTTTCAGGTCTAACTTTGCATTGCCTCTCTCTAGAACTCTTTGTTTGTGGCTACTTTGTGAGATTCTCACTCGACCAAAGGCAAGTCTGCATCTTGATGAGTTGGCGCAGTCCTCCTAGCATCTATAGTCTTATTTTTCTGGTGTTACTGAGGTAAAGGCGATTGGAAAGCTTTTATAATACTAACGGACTTTGAACTGTAAAAATATACTTACAGTACAATTTTCTTAGGTAGAACCTAATGCGACAGCTAGAGAAGTAACTAGATATACTTTCACGTATTCATACGTCAAGTCATAATACAAACCACTTAACCGAAACAACTGTAGTTTGCATATCTGGGTAAAATTATTAACATAGATATATATTGCATTGCAAAATATAGACCTACATACACTTAGGTATTTTAGGACACACCCAGCACCAAACCAGGAACCCCAAACCCTAAAGTCGGCCTCCTTTACCACTCAGTCACTTGATCGTGTATAATCGAATCTAAATGAGGAGGAAGACCAATTAAATTATATGAAAATGAGTAATTGTGCGTGTGTATTTCTCTGAAACTTTTTGAAATTATATTTGATTTTTTAAATTATTAGCACCGCGTATTACTACCCGTTCGGGTTATACGCACTTACGATAATGTGTAATGGTAGGGTGATTGTGAGATGAAATGGAGGACCTACAGTTTAACGTGGGATCCGAACCACGGTAGAGGCCTGGCATTCATCACATTCACAAGTTGTGATTAATACACGTCTTGTCAGAGGTGAAGGAAGGGTTTGGCAATCAGATAAATCTGTGTCGGGACCGAGGGTTGAACCCCGTACCCCCAGCACAGAAGTCTGACACCTTACACCTAGACCACCATGTCACCTTTTTAATTAATGGAAATAATGATTACATTGGTTCTTTCTCTATCAAAGAACATGTGTTTGTGTCCGTCTTCTTTGGGACCAAGCACCATAGTAATGTGGCTACAGAGGAGCTCTTGGGGCCAGGATTGGATGTGTAGCAATGGAAAAAATTAGGCTAAGCTTATGGCGTAAATAATTGCGCTAATAGAGCCTTCTCGTTTCTAAAAGTGCTTTTCAAATCGGTGGTAAACTCAACAAATTCTAGTTTTAGTTGATTTATTCTCAAGTTATTTTTGTATTAAAATGCAGACACTTTATTTAAAGAATCGTCTTAAATGTTATTTATTTTATAATTCCCCATTCCCTCACGAAACCTATAAAATATTAAAATATGTTTATTATTGCATAGTTTGAACCTCGGTTGGCTTGGAGTAAAGTGCTCGCCCAACGTTCGTGGGCTCAGACCCAGCTGAGGTCGATGGATTTTTACTGAAAGATGAAAATAAGTAGCACATCTACCTTCTGTGGGGAAATAAAAGCTGTAGGTCCCACGTCGATTGTGACATGTAAAGGAACCCTGGAGGGTATGTAAAAATAACCTTCCCGGTCAAATTGGTGGGCTCTTTCTCACTCGCTCGTCGACACCCACTGTGTAAAGCAATGAGAAACTACTAACCCACTTTCATAACTTTCCTAGGACATGTGTTTTCTCACAGATGGTGCGGGCAGCACTAACCGGCTGAAGGATTGAATGCATGCCTAGCCCCGGATGGATGGGGAGCACATCAAGACCAACACTTGAGTTGAAGATTCATTATTATTATTACTATCATCTTTATTATTAATATTATTGCATATTAACACTACTCTAGTTTCAAGTAGCGAGTCATGAGAATATTACGTCATGTCAACACAAATATCTATACAAAATATTCAAATTAATTTATAAACTAAATATATGTACTTAACTGTGCTGTCGTTTGTAAACATACTATTCCCTTTTTTTAAACCTGTAACCAATCAGTTATATTAAAATAATTACAACTTCTAAAAAACACAAGATCTCCTCTGCCAGTTAAATCTTAATTGTGCATGCAAAATGTACTATTGCTTTAAGGACAGTTAGAAAAGTATAGACAGATTAGAGATTTAACACCTCGTTTAACGAAGCTGCTAGAGCCACATAAAGGAAGGAATGTTTTTGACGCAAACTTTGGTAGTAACGTCTCCAACGGCTTCCTTCGCGCCATTATGCCAACGGCTCTGGCGTCAACTCGGCCTTTCTTTTGTCTCGCTGGCGCAGTTTTGTGGCCCGATATTGAGCTCGTAAATTATTCCCGGTGTTAATGGCACAGAGTCTTTCCCCAACTGTCACGCCGAGCTCTAAGGGAGTATCGATCCCGATACCACCGAGAGAAACCGACGTGTGGTGAAAATAGTGCAACAAGTACAGTCGTTGTCAATTGAAAATAAATCTGACACGGGGTATTTATGTTTTAAGTTCTCCTTTAACTTATAGTAAATTAAATCAATATTTATTAATGTCAACTCAATTAGCGTCTTAAGTTATTAAAGCTATGCCAATGTTTATCAACCACTAGAAAGTAAAGATTTATTAAGATTGATCATGGGTGCCAGAATATGTCCGAACGCACAATCTAGGTTCGGGGGAAATTAAAGCATTCCTGGAGAAATTTGGGGCAGAGGAAAGTTCAACATTATGTTGACGTTTTTAGTAATTAATTGTATGTTTAAATTAGAATTTTCCGAAATATGAAGCAATATTCCATAATCCCTATGGTCTCCATAATTTTATTTTGTTTGCGCTATGGTTTTTGGAGAAATTTTGTATGAAAATTTGGTGTTCTGGGGAAATATAGGGTGTCTGAACATATTCTGCTCCCCTGGGATAGATGTAAGTTGTTATAAATACTAGTAAAAAAAAGCTACCTAAGTAGAAATTCGTTTAGGTAATTAATTCTACCTTGCATGGAAATAATAATTCACTGGACCAACAAATCATGTATTGAAGGTGGGACGTAAGGGGATACAATTTAAGATAAGTATTTTGGCAGTTTTTCTAACAAAATAAATCAAATATTGCATCAGTAAATACATTTTGTTTAGTTTGCAACACAGAGTATCTCAACAGTTATTGACTATTTGTCATGAGCACAGTGGAATTTGAAAGAAGCTCAAGTCAAATGCCGTGAATCACACGAAATATATTCAATCTCGCGCTTCCATTTTACCTTAAAGGGAAACTTGAATCTAAACAAGTCTTAAACATAAATAAAGGTGAATAATAAGACACTGTTAACTTAACCTTCCTCATTTCTGATGAAGACCTGAGACTCGCTTCGTCAAATATTAATACACTATTTATTAATACGCAGCCACTTCAGACGTCTCACTGATTTTAAATATATATAGGCCTATATATATATGTATATATATATATACATATATATATTACCCTATATATTTGAATACAATTTTTTAAACCTTAAAAATTATAGAATATTACACAATAATTTGTTCGTCTTTTAACGCCGTATCAGCTAGGCAACCAAACGTACAAACGCTAATGGAATTAGCGCAGTGATAGCTATGCAACCAAACGTACACACTCTAATCATATTAGCGCTGTTTCAGCTAGGCAACTACACTTACAAACTCATATGATATTAGCGCCGTTTCAGCTAGGCAACAACCACACGTACAAACTCTTATGATCTTAGCGCCATGTAATTTATCAGCTCGAGAACCAAACGTACAAATTCTAATGATATTAGCGCCGTGTAATTTATCAGCTAGAGAACCAACTAACTCTGATACTAGCGCCGTATCAGCTAGGCAACCAAACGTACACAATCTAATGATATTAGCGCCGTATCAGCTAGGCAACCAAACGTACACAATCTAATGATATTAGCGCCGTATCAGCGAGGCAACCAGACGTACACAATTTAATGATATTAGCGCCGTATCAGCTAGGCAACCAAACGTACACAATCTAATCATATTAGCGCCGTATCAGCTAGGCAACCAATGGTACACAATCTAATGATATTAGCGCCGTATCAGCTAGGCAACCAAACGTACACACTCTAATGATATTAGCGCCGTGTGAGATAGGCAACCAAACGTACTAAATCTAATCATATTAGCGTCGTGTCAGCTAGAGAACCAAACGTATAGCGCCACGATATTGTTACTTCTAATATCGAGAGAAAGTATTGTAATTATGAGAATTCTCGACCTCGAGATTATGATGAATCGTTAAGTTTTATGTGTGTCCGAACCCAAAAAAGGAGATTTTACAATTCTCTCTGAACCAAAGTATGTCGTTCTTTCTTTCCCTGGCCACAGATCTAAAAGGTTTTTAAATGTATTATGTTCAAACTTGACATCTGGATGTTATAGGGCATTAACTCGAGATTTTTTTTTAAATTTGACCCTAGCCCTCAAATCAAGGGTAGTTTACAGGTGTGTATATTTCTTGAATTACAATTTTTTTTTCGAAAATGGCCTTAACGATTTTTTACTAAAAAATATATATATCTCAGGGAGTGTTTGACCATCCAAATAACATTGTATACTTGGTTTTTGTGTAATAATTCGTTAAAGGGTAGTTTACTGAAGACTGATCGTGTTAATAATTTGACTATTTCAAGAACTCGCTCTAACTATTTGGCTCAAAATGGATATGTGTTAAGTTTTTAACATTATAAAAATTATTTATATATATATAAATTTTCTTTAAAAAAGTATTTGATAGTACAGTGATTTACTAATGACAGATTTTTGAAAATATTAATTTTATAAAAAAAAATGCCAACGATTTTGTTCAAAATTGGTATTTGAAGACTATTTTACAAAATAGTTACTATGTTTGTTGGTTTTTATAAAATTTATTATCTAAGGGTAGTTTTACTTACGACAAATTTAAAAGAAATTAAAATATTTCAAAAATGACCATAAAGATTGAGTTTAAAATAGGTGTTTAGGAATAGTTTTTCATGATAAATAAGAATATATGTTTATTTTCACAAAAATAAATAATTTACAAATATCTTATTTTGTAGGTTTTGTTCCACGCTTTAATACATAATAAAAAAAGTTTGTACGATTGTGTCGGACCATTTATTTATCCACACAACCAAACGCAGGAAAGCCCATGACATCAGTGCCTTGACATATCAGCTAGTCAACTAATACAATTTGTGTTTTTATTAAGGCACAATGAGATAAATAAGCTTGGCCGTTAAAATGATGAGGTAGTGTAAGCAATAACATCAGTTCTAAGTTGTTGACTACATTATCTAAGGTGTCAGACTCGCAATATAATGGATTGCCGGGGATGGAGAGGTTGAGGTTTAAATCTCGGCTGGGTGCACTGCGGAGTGGCTTTTCACATATGATGTGCTACTTGGGGTTTCCCATCACCTCTTCATGTTAATGTAGGTGCACATACTCTTAAACCACCCTTATCATCCCTAATTCTCAGATCAAGCCGTTAATAATCTAGGTATTAAATGAACAAAATATTTATTTTATCACAGTCCTGCCTGCTATATTTAAAATGCGTTTGGGTATATAACATTTATATACTTCTTTATGTATTTATATAGGCCTATATATTTTATAGAGATACTTACATAGGCCTATATGTTTCATAGATATATTTATATATATAAAACATACCTTTAAAAAGGGATATTAAAGATACCAAATGTTACGAAATAAAGGATACAAGCGTCACAGCGCAAGCCAAACTCTATTTGTGTTTGTATGTGTGTGTATATATATATATATATATATTCTATATATATATATATTCTATATATATATATATTATATATATATATATATATAGAGAGAGAGAGAGAGAGAAGAGAGAAAGAAATTGGTAAAGGTCTGCCCTGTCCATAGTAAAGTGGTCTCTATGGCTTCCGCTTTCCCTTCAAAAGCTGTGGCGTATCGAGTGACGTCATCGCGGCCAACAATAACCCTCCATTATCGCTGCTTACCCACACCTTGACATGGCCACATTCCCACCGCAGTCAGTGGGCTGGGGCAGGTAGTAAACAAACACGCGTATCTCCGAAATATTAACATAGTTCACCAAAAGGTCATCAAGACATAAGGTAGATAGATTGTTTACAGAAGAACGCTACTTTCCTCCTATTTTTCTTGGCGAGAAGATTCTTTGTTTCGTTCTACCTCAGGCACTTAGCACGAGTCGTATAGTTTAAAGCAGTGGTGCCCAAACTTTGTCAACTAACGTCCCCTTTGGTAGATACTCAAATTCGCCCCCCCCCTCCCTATTTTTTGGAATATTTAGGTATTTATAATAAAAGTATTTTGTTTCATGCTTATCGTGATGGTTGTTACTGTTTAGTTTTCATCATTTGTTGAATATTGGGTTTGATATTTGACAGACCACACCGAAAATCAATTTTCACTTCAAGTCGATAGCGCTGTTTAGTTTTTATGAGGCAGAATTGAAGTTTCGGCGGTGTTGCACGTGGCCTCAATGGTAGTTTACGGGAGGGTTTTTCAAACTGTGATCCACAGAGCCCTTAGGCTCCGCCAGTTATCTCAGGCTTTGTGAGGTAATTCTAGAATATTCTTTATTTGTTTTTCACACTAAAAATAGCATCAGTAATTAGGATTGGTTTTTTTTAAATCTGAATAAAGGACATTTGCCAAAGGTGCATCCAGAACTTGTTAGATTTTCCGTTGGGTTATTTTTTTTACCTGTAAAAGTTAAACTGTCGTTGTTTAATATTCATAATATTAGTGTAAAAAATGCTATGAGGGCCCCAACTTGAATTTTTCTGGTGCAAGGGGCTCCTATGGTTTAAAAAGTTTGGGGACCTCTGGCTTCGGGGGAGGGTAGAGAGAAGAATTGGGGGGCTAATCTGAGGCTTGCGAGCTTAAAATAAACACGTGCATGCACACTTTTGGCTCTTCACTGAATTTATTACAATTACCGGTAGGCAATATTACCAATACCGCAAGAAATAAGTATCTTAATACGTTTGAAAATAATTGATTTAAATTTTTAAAAACGCAATTTTATCAGATTTTTAACATTATTTTCAAATTTTTCCACGCATCCCCTTGAAGTGCTCCACGCCCCCCAGGGAACCACTGGTTTAAAGGTACCGTACACTTGAAGGGAAATATCCTAATACTGCGGTATTTCTTACGGGAATGCCAGTTCCAAAGCTTCAAAACGAATAAAACAATCCTCAATTATTCTGAAAATTGAAAAATGACACCTGGACACGGGAATCGAACCTGGGACCTTTGTCTTAGTACGCCAATGCTCTAACCACTGAGCTATCCAGGAATCGTCCCATACCCAGGGTCATTCTTCACTCATATCTTAAGGCAGAGTCTATGATGGACGTATGGAAATCGTCGGCTACAAATGTGTGATTTTATTAAGATCACGAGCTATCAGATAACGCAGCCACCCTCGACTCGGTAGTGGGCTTAATGCTGCCACTTGTACAACTATTATAATTGTAAGTGATTGCATATTTAAGAATCAAATAGCTGAAGCTATTATTATAGACTCTGCCATAAAATATGAGTAGAGAATGACCCTGGGCACGGGACGAATCCTGGATAGAGCTCAGTGGTTAAAGCATTGGCGTACTAAGCCATAGGTCCCGGGTTCGATTCCCGTGTCCAGGTGTCATTTTCCAATTTTCAGAATATGATATCTAGATGGAGAATTCCTCACTCAAAAGCATAAATAATAGCTTCAGCTATTTGATTCTTAGATCCTCAATGATATTTAAACCTTCGCTTGATTTAATAAACCTAGATCTATGTTTCTAATAATTCACCCTGATGCAAGAACTGCGACATTTCCCTTGAAACGTTTTTGAAAATTAACTAATTTCACCTTTTCATATTTTTTAACTATAGAACTGAAAATGAAAGCTTTTTTAAACCTATGAGGACATGCTGATACCTTTCGCCTCCATTTCAGCGTGAACCATAATTTAGAATAACAACCCACTTTTTAAATAACTTGAGATATCGAATGTCTACAACGCGTCTCAGTGCTCCGGTAGGTGGCCCCCTTAAATTATATTTGTTGTAGAACCCTCATAATTATATTGGGCTTAGGAACCACCCATACTGATGATTCTCCACTTTAGGGCCCTTATCGCTTTTCGAACTTAACCACTGGTAACCAATAAACCGCTACATATTTAATGAATTAAATATTCACTTTTAAAGTAATTGTATTAATATTGTTAGTCATTAGTACAAATTATTCTAGCTTATATGTGTAGAAATAGTTATAAAAATTCATTTAATAAAATCTACCCGCTTCGTAAGCTGCGTAGTCTAACGCGCTAATCTCGTGTTGGACTAGACTGCCGAATACGGGGAGAACGGGGTTCGATCCCAGTCGGGGGCTCTGAGAGTGGTTTTCCCTGAATGGTTTTCCACTCTCCCTCCACACAAATGCGGGTGCACTTCATCTAAATTAAGCCTTCATAATCCCTAACCCATTATTGTAATTAGTACATAGGTTTATAACCTGAACAGGTAGTAAGACGTGGTGCTAAAAAAAAATCAATCAAATTTGCTTCCAAATAATCAACAAGATAGAGTGAGGCATGATATCTTCTTCTCTATTCCCTCTCAGCCTAAATGAATCCCTCACAATGTTTTATTGCAGTCAGTAGTGAGGACACTCCGGAAGAGAGGATGTATTTGCTTGGCCTTCAAACTCTCCTCGCATCTTGAGATATACTTACCTGAGTCATTTCTTATCTGCCAATGGGTAGACACATAGAGATTAAAATTTCCGGTACATTTTCAATCGGAAAATGTGTATAGTCAGTTTATACTATTCTCTATCTGTTTGCCACAGTTCCACTTATAATAAAATAACTTTACAAGTAAAGTATATTTCTTATATGACCATTTATTATGAACCAATTTTGTGTTTATAGTAAAGTGCTGTTTATTACTCTATATCACATACAAGTTATGGAAATATACATTCAGAATGTGGAGCTGGGATTTGAGCCCAATCCTGCCACGTCATAGTCAAATACGCAAGTGCTCCTCTGCAAATATTTTTTAAAAATTTACTGTTGATTTGGTCATTGTTTATATTTATTATTGTGGTGAAAGTTTTTTTTTTTTTTACAGTTTTCAACTGTCAGATGATCCACGAATCTAAGGAGCGGAATACTTCTAACATTGACAATTGAAGGCCTTCATGTAAAAAGCGGCCATGTCTTAAACTCTTAATTTTTTTTCTAGAAAAAGGAGAAAAGTTAAACATTCCAAATATTTACTTAAAAGAACCCAATCAATCCCACATTGTAGTAACTAACCCAAATATTTTATATAGTCACTGATTTTTCTGATATATTTTTTGTGATGTTTGAAATACAAAACCAATTTTTTTTTCTTTGAGTGCTTGCCAAACTTTTCTTTTTAGGAATAAGCGTAAAACTAATTTTCAAAAAATGTGGCGTGTGACCTGTTCTTGTACCACACTCTTCAATCATGTGGGTATATAGGGCCATTTTTTTTTAGCACCGCGTATTACTACCTTTTCAGGTTGTACGCATATGTAATAATTACGCTAATGATTTAGGGATGATTAATATTGAATTTAGAAGAAGTGCATCCGCATTTTTGGGGAAGTAGAGTGGAAAACCACCTTCACAGTACACTCGACCGGAATTCGAAAAACTTTCTCCCTGTCATCGGCAGTCTGTTCTATGGGGAGAGTGACGCCTTTGACTATGCGGCCTCCGAAGCAGGTTTATTCATAGTGCATGATTATTAATTAAGTTAACACCATATAATGCGTACAACCTAAATGAGTAGAAAGACGTGGTACTAAAAAAAATCTAAAATTGTGGTTGATATTTTTTTTCAATTTTCGCATTTATAACGAAAACAAATTACAGAAACTTCACATGTGAATTTAAACATTTTATTAGTAAATAGTTTCAAACATTTTCTCACAACTAGTAAATGTTGTTTACTTTTCATTAAAAAAATATTGTGTAACTTGGCTTTTATTGTGACTTACGCATAACTATTTTAATATTGGCTTCCTAAACACATCACTGTTAGAAAGTTGCTGTAAATTTTAAGTCGCTAGTACATTTCCTTGATGTCCTTTTCATGACTGCCTTGACATTTTTTAAAGTTGTTTGACAAATACTGGTCTTGTGGTCTTTATAAGGGTATACACACTTTACAGAGCGTGGGACTTTGTACACCTTAGTTTAAAACTGACAAAATAATAAATTTAGTAAGCTGCTTCGGTAGCCGAATGGTCTAAGGCGTCACACTCGTGTTAGGCTAGACTGCTGATAACACGGAGATCGGGGTTCAAATCGCGGTCGGGTGTACTGAAGGTTTTTTCCTAGATGATTTTCACTCTCCCTCTACGCAAATGCCGGTACACTTCCTCTAAATTCAACTTTCCTCATTCATATCTCATTAGCGTAATGAGTAGGCCTACATATGCGTATAATTTGAACAGGTAAGTAAGCCGCGCTGTTAATAAAAAAATAAAAGGTCTAGTATTGTTTTTTATTACACTAACATTCGCCTTGAAAAAGAATGAACAAAAATATTGCACTTCGTATTACTACCCATACTGGCTATCCGCATATTTACTCTGGATGAGGAAGGGAAAATTGAGGGAAAAAATACCTGCAGCTATGTGAAGGGAAAGTGGGAAAATATTTTGAAAAACAAAACCTTATTATACTCGGCCGGGACTTGAACCTAGACCTCTTGGTCACCTTAATTCCAGTAGGCCTATAAAGCTAGAGCGCGCGTTAGTCCAGGTGGCCACTGATATGGGCGCTTATGATTTATTATCTCATTTGCACATTACATGTCGATGACCACATTTTAATTTCAACATTTGACCTTGTCGGGCCCACGCTTTCTTGCAGTGGAGATAGACCTGTCCAGGCGCCAACATTAATGGAGCTAAACCTAGTAATTAAAATTATATATGTCCACAAAACTCTCGTATATACTAGCATTTGTACATTGAGTTCATAGCCAAGTAAGAAACATGCTATTAAGCCAAAGATTCGCACATAATTAGCGGTCTAGAAGTTTATTTTATAACAACTAATTAATTTAATTAAATAACGCAGTTTAATAATAACGAACAAATGTAACCAAGGTCTTATTATGCCCCACATTAAACATTTAACAACAAAACGAAAAATCCGCTTCGTTGGCCGCATGTTCTAATGCGCCACTCTCGCAGTGGACTAGACTGCCGATGACGTGGAGATCGAGGTTCGAATCTCGGTCAGGTAGGATAATGAGGGGTTTTTTCTTCCAAAAATAGTTTTCCACTGTTTCTCCACGCAAACGCGGGACCACTTTCTATAAATATATCCTTCCTAATCCCTAAAAACATTTATGTAATTAGTACATAAGTGTATAACTCGAACTGGTAGTAAGACGCGGTGCTATAAAAAAAAAGAAGGAAAAACACATTAAACGTATGTGCACATAAGTTAAATATTAAAATACATGCGTGAAATAATGTAAACTAACTTATTATCAGGAACAATAATTTAACATTTTTCTTTCGTAACCACTTTCTACAGAACTAATTTAAATTAGTGTTTTATCTTACTCAATTTCCTTTGTGCCGTAACAAACTTTTATGTTCGTAAGTGCTCGTGAAATCTCTAAATTAAAGAATATAAAACATAATTTAGTGTTGTTGTTTTTGGTGCGGTCGTCGGGTGAGATATTTCACTGTCCGCGCGGCTTTTGTTTATCTCAGAGTGTTTCAATAATTAGCGTTGTATCAGCAGAGTCATGGGTGCTAATTGAAGGCCGTTTCCGTGTGCCCGCAGAACTTCGCGTGTGGAGCCAATTTAACGGGTCGATTGTGCGGGTCTGCAACATTGCCTGAATGGCGACTATACAATAGTAGGATTCTGGCAGGAAGGTTACAAAAGAAACTGCTTTAACATATTTATATGTCAAGTCCTGTGATCTTTAGTTGTTACTTCTGATATATATAATTATATAAGAGTAGAATTCTAGTTTAAATAACCTTTTATAAAATACAAACATATATTTTTAGAATAAAAATTCAGACATATATATATATATACTATCATATCAATGCCTATATTTTGACTCCAAAAATATATGTTTGTATTTTATATAATAATATAATTTTATAAAATACAAACATATTTTTGGAGTAAAAATATAAGCATTGATATATATATATACTATAACTTTATATATATATATATATAAATCAGACCGACCGATGCCTATAGTTTGACTCCAAAAGTATATGTTTGTATTTTATAAAAGGTTCTTTAAACCAGAATTCTACTCTTCCAAAGGGGAGGGGACGTAATATAGTCGAATCACCATTAGAAGAAAATTGTATGTTAATTTAAATAGCTTGGTTTTTACCCATCGCGTCTTATTATCCGTTCGGGCTATTGCAATCACACAAAGGAAGTAGGAACTAGGAAGGTATAATTTTTTAGGAAATGTATTGGCATTTTCGTGTAGGGAGAGTGGAAAAATGATTTAGGAAAACTCGCCCTCATTAGACCCGAGCGGGATTCTAACCCTGATCTCCCGGCCACTGGTAATCCAAACTCTTGCGAAAGTGCTGCCGTAGACCAGTGGTTTTTAAAGTGGTGCACTTGAACCCCCGGGGGTACGCGATATATCTCTGTATATATCTCTCATTATTTGGATGTAATGTATGCTATTTGTTTTAGATGTGTGTGTGTGTGTATATATATATATATATATATATGTATATATATATAATTACGCATGAACAACTTTGAACGTACAAAGTTGAAGAGAAATTATACCTGGGGACACGTGAACACAAAGGTTGAATGAAAACCACCGCCTTAGAACAACGTTTTTCAAACTGGGATTCGCCATAATTATCTCAGGCTCCGTGAGGCAATTATAGACTATTCTTTGTTGGTTTTCCACACTATAAAATAACACGAGTAATTAGGATTGCCAATTTTTTTTTAAGTAATGAATAAAGTTAGTTAATTTGCCAAGGGCGCAGCTAAATCATGTTTTGTTTTCCGTTTGTCATATAGGCTACTTGTAAAACTTAACTATCGTTATTGAATGTTAATAATAATAATATAAATGAAAAAAAAATGTATGAGGGCTCCAGCATTTAATTTTTCTGGTTCTAGAGCTCTTTCGGTATAAAAAGTTCGTGAACGTGGGACTACCGATTCAGGTGATGGCGCTACTGAACTCGAGATGTCGTTGATGAAGGAAGAACCACATTGATAGCGTGGTTCGAAAGTCCGCACGCTCCTTATTTAAGGCAACCAGCCAAGCTTATTATGACGCCCCTTACATTCTAGTTGTCAAGGGACAACTCCGGGTCCTCATCATCTCTATCCTTTTGTTTATCTCTCATCTTACTAAAAAGTAAACAAGGAAAATAGGGAAGGAAAGAAAGGCTCTTGAGGTCTGGTACAGTAACGTGGAAGAAATAAAAAATTCCTGTACAATTAATTGTACAGAACTAGCGAAGCTCGGAAGATCGAAATGATCTGTAGGTTACGGATACAACCGCATCAAGTATAATATCCGTAGATTGAAAAATTATGCCTTGGCATGGGCATTGGGTTCGATTCCTGTGTCTATGTATCATTTTTTAATTTACAAACAGTAACAGTTTTTAAATTAATCTACCACTTCAATATACTTTTTTTTAGTACTACGTCTGACCACCCATTCAGGTTGTACGCTTTCTTATGATTGAATTAGTAAAAAAAATGAAAACCCGGACAAAGGGATCGAACCCGATGCCCGTGTACAGGATGTAATTTTAAACTTATTTGGATGTGATTCGGCTATCAGGACTGATCCTGTGGATAATCATCACGTATCAGTTTGTGATAAGCATGAATTAAAAATACCACTTCTAAGTGTGTTCGTAAATCAAATAAATAAACGGTCTTCCCTTATTCATTTTTTAAATTTTGATGGCCCTAAAAGTTATTTAGAATGCTCCTCGCCTGATATTTTCTGACAGACAAATGTCACAAGAAGCTATTTTAAGCGGTCTTCTCAGGCACATTTTTGGAAATTGAATGTCTCTAGAAGTAATTTGAAGCTTAATTTGAGGCCATCTTTAAACTTAATCTTCGATAGTATGAGGATTTGAAATATTCATATGGGGGAGGAGGGAGCAATGCCCGCCCTCCCCCAGTTTCATCACCCCTGGTTTATAATAGAAAAAGGGTTCCACATTTGTCACTCAAAATGCTTCTCACACCCAATGGTAGCTGAGTGGTTCAAGGTGCTAGACGCACATTGCACTTGCTCAGCGTTGTCGAGGTGTCCTGGATTCGAGTCCTAACCGAATGTCTCAAAGAGATGGTGTTTCGTTCCTTTCTCCACGTAAATGCCAGCGCATTTCCTCTAAACTTATCATCTTATTTTTTACTTTAATTCATTAATAAATTTAGTGCCAAACATATAAAAAAACACTACATTATAATTATTTTTTGCAACCTCATTTTATATATATATATATATATAAAAAATGAGGTTGCAAAAAATAATTATAATGTAGTGTTTTTTATATGTATATATATATATATACACATTATATATTTTAGAAAGAGAGAGAGAGAGAGATTTGCAATGCGCCATACTAACAGAATATTTACACTAACGGAATGGGGAGAGGGAAGATAAAAGTATAATTTAGAGGAAATGTACCGGCGTTGCGCCAAAAGAGAGTGGAAAACCAATTGGAGAAAAAAATAGCCTAGGTACACCAAATCTGGATTTGAACCCTTAATTCCCCATCACCGGCAAACAATATCAGATGAACCCGCTTCGGTAGCCGCATGGTCTAAGGCGTCGCCATTACTATAGCCTATACTGCCAATGATGGGGATATCGAGGTTCAACCCCGTTCAGGTGTACTGAGGTTTTTTACTTTGTGTTTTCTCCTCTTTACCTCCACGCAAATGCGGATGCACTTCCTCAAAAATCACCTTTCTTATCCCTAACTCGTTAGAGTAATTAGTACACAGGCGTGTAACCCGAACGGGCTATAAAAAGCGGTGCTTAAAAAATATCAGAAGCGTGATGCCTTAGTACGCGTGCGCGTTGTTGTAAAGGACAGTAATTAAAATGTAGTGTGTAAGTTTTATAGTGCTTAAGTAAAACCACGCCTGTGGGCACTTTCTTAATGTGATATTTTGATTTCAGATTGGCAGAGCCACCTGGTGTGAGGAGACAGAACTAAAACCGCATGACCGCCATGACCTGCCCCAAGGATATACAGGTGAGAGCAAGGTAGGGCTGGGTCTAGCGTATGAAGACAGTTCATTTATAGTACACTGTGTTCTGTACACTAACTTAGCTAAAAGGACAGAGTGTAGAGGGTGAAGTTTAAACTTTAAAGAAATACACCAGCATTTGAGAGAAAATGGGAAACAACCATGTCGGGGGGGGGACCCAACAAAAAAACATTGAATCCGGCCTGGATTCTAAACGTGTACTGAATCTCGCCACTACGCCAACCTCACCGATTAGGGTGCGGTTGCCACTTTTATATACATAGGGTGGTTCAAGAGGGTACTTCTGTTATTTGTGTATTTTAAGTGCACGTTTTAAACATAAACTTGCACTTACAAATTAGCTAAACCCAGGGATATTGAAACAGAAGCGCTAAACGCCCAATTCAAAATCCATACATTTTATAGTAAAAATAGGCAAATCTATTATAAACATAAAATTACTCTATGCACTGCTTAGGGATTGAACTAGTTGACTAATTCATGGAGGTGGGCATCGATGAGTACAAATATTAGGACCAAAAAAATTATATTCCGCTACTTTTAATCATTCCGCCTTGAAGTTGAAATTAAATGGGTTTTTCTCTCTGGCGGATAATATTAAAATATTATTCAGGTAATAATAATAAACTGAACTATTTTAATTGTGGCAAGGTAATTTCATGACGACACTGTAATTACATCATTTTTCATTAGAATAGCACGCGCTTGCAATTATTAAGGATGTAGTTTTAAACAATTAAGGTCGTGTGATGATGTGTAATCTTTGATGCCTTGGTTTGTGAGCAGTAATTATTATAAACTGAAGATATACATATTTTACAGGTGCGGTTCGCAAACCTTTTAGTCTAGTTTTTTTTATATCGCCGCGTCTTACTACCCGTTTGGGTTATACGCTTATGTACTAATTACGCTAATGGTTTGAGTGATTAGAGATTGAGAGGAAGTGTACCCGCAGTTGCGTGGAGGGAAAGTGGAAAGCCATTTTGTAAACTTCCCACCCCCCAGTACATCTGACCGAGATTTGAACCTCGATATTCCCGTCATCGGCAGTCTAGTATACTGCAAGAGTAGCGCCTTAGACCATGCGGATACTGAAGCGGGTAAATACTTTCGTCTACTCTAGTGTATTTAGTAAATGCTTTCTAAATTAATTAGTTTCAACATTCAGATGAAATGATTGTGTTTAAATAAAAATAAATGACACCGAGATAGGGATTGAAACCCTGGTAGTTGGACTGAGATACACGTGATCTGACAAGCGTATTATATCGGATAGCTCGGTTGGTATAGCGATCGGTGCGTAAAGCCGGATTACCAAGGTTCAAATCTCCGTCGGGGTATCATTCCTCTTTATTTACACTTGATTTTAATAATTTCAGCTTTTGGTCCTAGTTTTGTTCACCAGCTGTTATATTTTTAAACTTTATTAATTCGTTTTAGTGTCAGAGTAGAGGATACTAATGATTTGAGTTAAAGTCTGTTCAGCGTAGGAATTGTTTTCTGAAAGGCCTTTTTTCCTTACCAGAAATATATTATATGCTAGGATATTGGTAGGAAAAAAGACCTTTCAGAGAATAATTCCTACCGTGAATGGAGTATAGCTATTCAAGATAACATGAGTGTTAATTTTGAGTAAATACATCAATCTAAAGATACGATGGGACACCACAATGAATGAAGATTAAAAACCAAGCAAACTAGAGCACAGCTTTCTATACAGCAGTGTTTCCCAAACTGGGGTGGGCGTACCGCTAGGAGTACGCGAGTTACGCGAAGTAGCACTGAGTTTAAATAAATCGTAAAAAAAAATTCCTAATAAGTCTGATAAACAAATTAACGCATATTTTGGCATAATATGATGGACTTTTTTTTAAAGCCCTCCCCCCTCTGTGCTTAACTTAACACTAACTAAATGCGTATAACCTGAAGAGGTAGTAAGTCGCGGTGTTTATAAAAAAAACTTGGCACTAAGCCTTACTTAAATTTGGAACCACAGTTTATACTTTACAAAATAGCAGGTATGTGTATCCTTTTTCTAATGAATTGCTAGAAGAGGTACGTTGCTAAAGTCATGCCCCCAAAAGAGTTAGGTACATAACTATTGCAAGTTTGGAAAACACCGATCTACAGAGGCTATATTAAGAAAATATCAAGTCTCCCCTGCGTTTGAAAGATAAGTTAGTGCCATATTAAGTATTTTTAATATTGTATTAACAAGGGGCTACTTCTTTGTAAAGTTTAATTTCGTCATGTCATCTGACAAGATATAGTTTTTATTTTTCATACCGTCTATTTGTCTGTTTGTGTTTGCACTCCACAAGTGCATAAGTGTTTGTAACTTTTTTGTTTTTTCTTCTTCTTTAGTATTAAAAAAAAGTTTTCGTTCCAAGCAGCTATTCAGCTATTCTAAGGATATAAACATAAACAAACGTTACAAAACTAACAAACTCAAACTTTTCTTTAGTTAACCATGATTATATTATTTATTGGAATTCAATTTCACCCATTAAATATAGGTTGGGAGTTATTTAAATTGAACTGAATTTTACTAGTATGAGTCAAGAAAGGTCTCTATTTCATTAGGTAAATTACAAATATAAAAAATACTTTACCAAAAAAAAGTTATATGGATGCTAACATTATAATACTCTCAGAGTATTATAATTCAGTTGATCTTTTCGTTTTAAAACTATAAGAAAATTAGGCGGACCGTTTATCACGTAATTTAAAATTGCTATCGCAGATCGCTCATCTATAGTTACCTTTAAAAATAACAATTGAATCAACGAAAAACAGTTGTTAAGAAATTAAATGACATTTAAATGGACTTGAAATCATCGTTAATCTAAGATGAATAATGTTTGTTTAAGTTTCGCAAGTACACACAATATATTAATTGCTCACTATTATTATTATTATTATTATTATTATTATTATTATTATTATTATTATTATTATTATTATTATTATTAGCACTGCGTCTTACTACCCGTTCGGGCTATACGCACTTACGCCAATGTGTAATGGTAGGGGTGATTGTGAGATGAAATGTAGAACCTACAGTTTAACGTGGAATCCGAACCACGGTGGGTGCCTGGCATTCCACCTCACTATGATTAATTCAAACCTACTATCCGCCAGATATAGATTCATTATTATTTATTAGCTCGTTCTAGTGTTAATTTTACCTCTAAATGACTTAAGCTATGGTGAGACACTCATCCTTATCATGGTAAGTATATCTCAGTTATATTCATTTATCCATATGTCAAATCATATTTTCTGCAGCTGCCACTTTTGACAGATAGTAATAAAAGTAGATAACATAGTAAAAACAACATTCATTTAAAAAATATTAATATTTCTTTAAATTCCTAATCTTTCAAAAAAAACGCCGTTCAGGATATATATATTAATTACGCTAGTGTGTTAAGAATGTGGACTTAAAAAAATCCCTCATTAGCGTGGAGGGAGAGTGAGAACCCACTTAGGAAAAAACCGCCTTCATTACACTCGGTTGAGATTAGAACCCCTATCCCCCGTCACCAGCAAAGCTGACTAAATACGTTTGACATTTAGACTGCGTGCCCACCGGCGCAGGTTCTAAATAGTTGGTTGTACAGTACTACTTCTACACAATTTCTAATCTAAGAAAGCGAGGTGAAAATAAGCAATTCAAAGAATTATTCCTGTATTCAGTTTGTCTTAAATCATAATGTGGAGAACAACTATGGTGTCATCTATAAACCACGTAACGCTTTTGAGGGAGGAGGGAGGAGCTTTTATGTCTACTTGGTGTTACATGAGGGGAGGGGGATACATCACAGTTTCACGTAACACATCTTAAACTTAAATTTTAATGTTGAATAAATGCTAATACTGTTGTTCGTGTTTTCACCGTTAGTAAACATACTTATTTATAACTTCCGAATATGTACGGTGTTAAAAATGCAAGCGATCTTAAAAAGGCTGTTAATTTTCCAAATACTCGTATGTGCAGTAACCATAAATAAAAACAGTAAAATATTGTTTAAAATTCTTGGAAATCATAAATATTCAGGATTTAAAATGTCTTCCGAGTTGTTTAGGTGTCACAAAAACACACCTATGAAATAATGACATTCACTCTTGATCTGAAAAGTTAGCACATTTTGGAGGGGGTAACGGGTCAGGCTAAGTGTCTACCTGGTGTAACATGGAGGGTGTGGGTCAGAAAAGGTTAGAAAAAAAGTGGCACACGTGGTTTATAAATGACCCTCATATAGATAAACTATCTCTCAAGTCTCTCGTTCGTGATTGAACCTTAACCTCATGGGTCATAGTTTGCTACACTATTCAAGAGGTAACCTATTTATTGAATACGTTCCTTTAAACACGGAAAGTATTCCGTCACACGCGGGGTGTTGGGGGGGGGGGAACGGGGGGNGGAGTAGGATGGAAGTACACCCCCCCCCTTCCTCCCACACTTAATGTGGCAAGGACGTGTGGTGTCCCGGTACGGTGTCGGGTCACGGTCAAGGTCACACAGCCAGTGCAAGTTTAGGGAGGTCGGGGATCGATGGCAGGCTGCAATGGAGCAGTTACCATGGCAACAGCGCCCCGCGGGCACAGCTCCGGGCGCTCACTCTAAGCCCCGACCGTCCTTAATAACCTTTTGATTACCCGCCACACTCCACCTTGGAGACTGTCGAAAATAGTGTAAGCGGTAAGGTTGGATGACCGGTTGACCCGTCCAATTAGTTTAAAAAAAAAGTAATCTTTAAATTCCAGTGAGCTGGGCATTAGCCACATATCCTAATTTTTATTCATTTCAAGAAAATAAATTAGGGCTCAAACTTGATTTGGATATGTTATTTAATTAAAAATACCCTAGTTATTTGTGATATTTTTTCTCCCTCCCAGGAATCTAATCCGAAATCCTTAAAATTATACGAAAAGGTTACCGAGTGAGTAAAAAAGACCGGTTTCGGTGGCCGCATGATATATTGGACTTCCGATGACGGGGAGATCGCGGTTCAATCCCGGTTGGATGCACTGAGAGTGGTTTATCTAACATGGTTTTCCACTCTCTCTTTCTCCACGCAAATGCGCGTACACTTCCTATAAATCCAACCTTCCTCATTCCTAACCCATCAGCGGAATTATTACATAGGTGTATAACCCAAATGGTGCTAAAATATTTAGAGAGTGTTTGTGTACGTGCGTGTATGCATTGAATGTGTGTGTGTGCACGTGAGTGTGTGTGTGTGTGTATGTGCAATCGCTGTAGGAAAGTAGGCATAGATCATACAGAAAGGGTTTAGGACATTAAAAAAAGTATGCGTTTCCTTTCACTATTAACAAAATGTAGCTATATTATTTGTAGAACTTTATTTTCATTGATTATATTTGTAAAAGGTGACAGTTGTGGATCACAGGTTTGACGTATGCAGGGTCGGTGAAGCCGTAGGTGCAGCACGTGCATCCGCACAGGTTGGCGGATTCTGGTGGAGCAAGATATTTTACTAAGATGACTATCTCAACATTGTTCAGGCATAAACAAAAGTGACTCATTGAAGTAAACAGTAAAGCACATCATAATTTGTATGTTACCCATTAGTGTAGTTAAATGCGACCCGCTCACATACTGGACTGCTGGCGACGGGGAGATCTGGGTTTGAATCCCGCTCGTATGTACTAAAGGTGTTTTATTTCCTAATTGTTATTTCTCTCTCTCCCTCCACGCAATTACTGACAGAAAGATGTAGAGTACGGTACTGTTAATTTATTTGGAACGCCGCGCCGCATGGACATGACACCCTCAAGCCACGACTACCCCACCTGTTTGAACTTGTTTGTGTGTTCCAGTGAGTGTCGGAGGTCGACATGACGAGTGCGGCTCCCATGAACCTCATGGCGTGTGTCCGGGAGTCCTCGCCCCAAGACCTGGACCCTTCTACCACGGATCTTAGCAGACATGGTGAGTAAGACACATGTATAATGTTCTGACAATACTCAATGGAGAAACTGGCCTATCATAACATAATTCAAGGACCGACATGACTACTAGATCCCAGGTGCGCTACAAAATTGTTCTCTGACTGTCACTAAGCTTCTACTATGATCTTTATTACCCCTCCCAACCAACAAGTGACTTTGAAAAAAATGACCAATAGAATAATATATTCTAGCCTCTCTCAAATTCCAATTTTTTTTTAGTGTTTTATGGTGTTAAGATGTGAGACTTTATTTTTAGATATCAACTAACTTTATATACTGTACTTTTGTCTATTCGCTAACATGTTCCTTTAGTATTTATACATTCTTCGGGTAGCAGATGCTTCCCCGCCCCCCGCCACCCTTCTCCTTTTCTTTCCTCTTTGCGCTCTAAATGATACATCCACGCAGGTTATGTTGAGGCATTACGAGTCACCGCCACATGTGTTCCTCGGCCTGGTCACTTACAAAAACATCTTTCTCCTTGCTCTTGGTAAAAAAAAAAGGGGGGGAGGGAGGAGCGGGGTAGCGCAGATTAGTTTTGGTCCTCCAGGCCATGGCAGTGTGAAGATGATTGGTTACTGAAAGAGGCAGGAACTAGAACTAGAATTGACCAATAATATGTCTCGAGGGCCGGAGGGCACGTGATCTAAATCTCGAGCTGATTTAGTCTGGTTTGTCGCTGAGGTGGAGATAAAAATTCGTATCCCGGCTGGGTGTAAAGAGGAGGTTTTTTTTTTCTTTTTCAAAATGATTTCCCATTTCTATGTCGCTGAGGTGGAGATAAAAATTCGTATCCCGGCTGGGTGTAAAGAGGAGGTTTTTTTTTCTTTTTCAAAATGATTTCCCATTTCTCCCTCCACAAAAATGCAGGCGTGTTTTCTCAAAATAATATATCTTACTCATTCATGCCCCAATAGTTTTAACTAAATACAGAATGTGGATGGTCCGGACGGATGGAAAATAAGGTGTCGTGGAAAAATATATAAAGTAGGGATGAATACCAAACTCTTCGAATTTCATAAATTCTTTTGTCCTCTCCCTAAACTTTACTCCAGGCGACTCTTAACAAAATTTAGCACTTGTAGGCCTATATGGGACGTGCGCGGTACTTTAATGTTAGGGCCGTCGGTACCCCAAATATAATTTTACCACACGTCCGATTCACTTCAAGTAGACAAATTATAATCGCTTGATGTTTACTGACCTTCTCCCACTACTTTTTTTTCTAAACTAAAAGGCCTCTGTGCTTAATAATGTATAGGATGGAAGGGGATGCGAGAAAAGGTGTTCCTGCATTTTTCATAGCAACCCATTTTTTTAAGTGAAAATAAATAAAATATTGCTTTGGCAGAAACATAGAGCGTAATTTTCTTCACATGATGACCTCAACAAGTTCTTGAATATGAATCATGGGCATAATATTAGCATTTGATGAGAAACTTTTTAAATTAAGAGGGAAACTTATCATCAAATTCTATTTTTCTACTCGATAAATATTTGTATATGTTGCTATAAAAACTGGAAAAATTCTTAACGCCAATCTCTAAACTAATTTGTAGGGTTAAAGTCATGTCCTGATATAAATGAGTGAAATCGCTCGTTAAATTTTTCAAATGATATATCATGTTGATCATTATATTGAAGGAACCATATTGTAATAGGGCTGAATCAAGGCTGCTACGAACTTGAAAAATCGTAAATATTTTGTCTGAAAAAACCAAGGGAATTTCACACACAAAAAAAAATTGAAATATTTGGCATATTAAACTCAAAGCATTAGATGATAAGTTTTTGCATGTAAGAAAGGTCGAACTGGAGAACTAAACACACCCCTTTTTCCTGAAACATTGAGTTACGTGACGACTTCATATTATATTTTCCTTTCAAAGTCAAATCGTTTGTTTTAATCACTAACTACTTTCCTTATTACTAGTCAATTATATGAAAATTGAAATTTAATTCTTCCATACGGTTTTCTAAGTTGTCTGGCCAAATGGGAAACAATGGAAATTTTGTAGTAAATATTAGCGGCTGGATTTAAAGCTGTGAAGCCCCCGGGGCTCTATAAAAAAAATTGGATGCCCCAACATTAAACACGTATTTTTTTTCATCCAATGTCTCAACATTATAATTTTCCATTTAAACTATTTACTTTGAAAAGCTCATTGTTAATGATATAAGGAACTATTGTGGTCACAATAAATAAAATTTGTTTAAAACAAAAAAAAAATATTTTGTCTGTTTTTAATAATAAGAACACAAAATAATGTCAAACATTTTAAAATTAAAATATTTTTATTTTGTTCATTAATAAGTTTGCAGAGCCTCTTCTCCACCTCCCTTTCCGCCCCCTAAATCCTAGCTTGATAGCAACACTGTGAATAAATAAAGTTTTACACACACTGTATAATAACTCAAATCAATAGGCGTGTTTACTTTAAATCTTCGATTATTACTTTTACTATTAAACGTTAAATGAGGGTGCATGCAGGAAAGCGGGTTTTTTTGCTTAGAAACTCTTTCGATCGTTCTAACGAGTAACGACGCTAATATACCCACACAAAACGCGGAAATTGCGTTTCGTCTTTGGTTCGATGGTTATTTCGCGACCACTGAAGCGAACTAAACTCTGTGCAGGCCTGGCGACAAGTGACGTAATGTGGGGAATCCTGTTAAAACGTGAACGAACCTGTGCCAATACTGTAGTCCTAACCATCCATGGTTTCTCTTGTAAGGTCTCCTAAGTAGAATGTTGTGGCCGCACTGACTTCTGGGTATCGCTAATCATTTGTCATTTGGCTTAAAATCACCGAGAGCGCCGAATGTGGATTGGGAAACTATTCTTGATATGAGATTTTGAGATTGAACTCTTTTATGCAGGCTTACAGCGTGAATGTTTACTAGTAGGCCCCCTTATATATTTATTTTGAGTGATGCTATATTAGTTTATTTTAGCCAATAGCCACTCAGACCTATATAACTCGAGATAACATTATAATTATTACAAGGAACTTAAAGGAGGGAATACACTTGCTCCCCTTAGGAATAATAAGATAAAAAACGCACTTAAGAAAAACACATTTAGATCAGAGTTATCTTATTGCATTTACTTTATTTTTTTCTTATTTAATAGTTCAGAAACAATGATTGCTGACGAGTTGACAAATTTGAGCTAGTAGCTAGCATATCCAGCTCTCGGCTCTACAAGCCGGGGAGTTTGATCTATCATTATCACTCAATGAACAGCCTATGAGCCAGTTGTAATGTGTACAGTTTATCCAACATATAAGTGGTGGTAACTGACAGCTAGCATATGTTTTTATTGCAAAAATTGTTTGAAAATCACTAATGTTAAACTTTATGAAAAAAAATATTTTTTCAGTAATATTATATTATTTTATTATCAAATAAGCTTCAAAAGTGTTATCAAATTCTACTAAGGATATAAGGATAACTGAATAGTTGGCTTTTTCATTAATGATTAAAAAGAATATTATTAAAAACGACATGTTATTTGCTGTACTATTCTGGGTAACTTAAGATAATTAGTCTAATAATAATAATAATAATAATAATAATAATAATAATAATAATGAATTAAAATTATTAAATTCATAATTAATTTTTTTAACTCGTCACAAAAATGCATAACGTTATTACATTTTTTATACCTTGAATAGAAATAAAAATAGATATTAAATATTAGAGTCAAAATATAAGTTTAATGTTTGTAAATATGAGTGCATACTGCATGAATACCTGGTTGTTGTTTCTTTTAAGTAAAAGCAACTTTCTACAAGATTTCTTATTAAAATTAGTTTTAAGCGAACTTCAAACGCTACTTCCAAAATAAAAGAAACATCCAAACGGTTATTTTCATAACCAAAGTTTCTTGATATTAAATACACTACAAAAATGATATAATACAAAATGTTGTTGTCAAAGTTTTGACAGCCGCTCAACGTATCGTCTTGTAGATCATATGGTTTGACGTATGGATACATAAAAGTAGATCTGGTAAATGTTGCTAGCTGTCAGCTACCACCACTAGTATGTTGGATAGGCTGTAGCTACCGCCCTCTGTATTCTGAAACAACTCAACCCCACTCCCTCTCCAGGGCGGTGAGACTGATTAGTTGTGATCCCTCGTGTCAGGAGACTGTCAGTCGCAGTGTCGACACAGCCGGGAGGGTCGTCAGGACATTATCCCTCTGATAGAGTGGCAGTTACAGCTGACCCTGCAGCGCTATAGTCGCTTGATAAAACATTCAAGGTCGTGTCTATTCGCTGCGAGAGTGCCGTCGTAAAAATAGCATCAACATAGAAGGTGGTACGAAAATATAAGCTTACAGGGACGTGGAAAGCTATATTCGACATACAGTAAAAGGTATTTAAAGTTACTAGATTTCAAAATGTATCCCTACACCAAAACATATTATTTGAAAGGCCATATGTTTAGCAGCTGTCACTTTTGACAAGCAAAGTTTTGAAAACAAGAAAAGTTATAGTAATTAAAAAAATGACAATTTTAATATTTTTTTATCAAAAATATAATATTAAAAAAAATTATTACTTTTTTCATATGTGTATTAAATTAAACATTGGAAAGAGGACAGAAGAGCAAGGCCTACACACTTACCAAGAAACTGTAGGCCTTAAAGTTCACAACTAAAACATACAGCACATAATTATGTAATTTTTGGGGTAAATCAGTCCCCTTCTTCAGCAGAAGAGAGTAAAACACAGATTGGATTATTCATATGTGGCATATGTGTATTATTAATGATTAGACAGTATAATATGTTGGATGTGTAAGAGCTTAACTTGACTTGATGTTTTGATAAGGTAATGATTTTTAGAATAATTTAATGTCCGTAAAAACATGTTAGCAAATTTAGGAGTTAGTTACTATCACACCCTGGACTTGTCTAGAGGTGTAGCAAGCACTTCTCCCGCATCATCACTGGAGTTTGACTTATCTTCATCATCATTGTCGCCTAAGTTGATTATTAAAGGTGGGTGTCTGTCATTCGCACCCATCTTCATCTCTCTGTCCCAATTTTCTTTAATGAGTTTCTCGCAGTGGTCCACATGCTTACTCCAGCTAAAACATTTAATAAATTTATTCACACATTAGCATGTCACCCTATTAGAGCATCAAATCATGTGAAACAAGGCTTAAAGGTGTACATATGTTAGCTAAGGGCAACAATTTTATACAAGAATTGAACCTACGCAAACATGTTTAACATTTTCAACACATGTGCTCAGTGAGACTTTCCATACACAAACTGTCATTGTCTTTGATGGGCGACAAGACAGTATCCAATGACACGTTTTTCCTGAGAATTAACAATAAAAGGCACATAATTGGATATTTTGAAGTTTGATAAAAAATATTTTACAAATTATTGCTAATATAAATATATTCAATAGTTTGTATAATACAATTTATAAATCTATTGCTGTTGAGGGCAAAACATTCAAAATAATAACATTAGCTTACATTTGTAAATAAAGGCAAAAGGGAGAGAGGTCAAAATCCAAGTAAAAGTTTTGTAAATAATCACTGGAACCAACCTTGATGATACATTTTAGAGATAACTTGATGTATAGAATCTCTTGTAAACTCATCTACTGCTTTAGCTGAAACGCCAGAAATTGGTTTTCTGATTCTCTTCTTTCCAGGAGTCTCAACTTCATCAATGTTCCTTTCACAGTAACTGAAATCAATATTCAGCCAAAGAGCTTACTTCATCAAACATGTCTACAGATAAAACTAACCTTTGAAATAATTTCTATAATAAAAGTGTGATAAGGTGGGAGGGTATGCCAAAACCAATACATTTATAAAATACTTTTTTTTATATAAAATAACAAATAATGTTACCTAATTTTCTAATCCTTCATACCAGAAAAAAACACACAAGAGAATCAATAAATGACTATTTAAAATTATAATTATTTTTTTTATTTTTTCAACATTTTAACAACTAGCTCAAATTGTAGGCCTATTTACAAAAATGTGTTTCTACCTTTAAATTTTAATATACTATGACATACTTTTTTCCTAGCACCATTATATTGTTATTTATTGTATTATTATATGCAATAGTTACCTTTTTGGATTATTTTAAAGTATTTAAAAGTAACACAATCAAACCTTTCAAACATCAACAACATGGAACTTAATTAGGCCTAGTTTTGATTCACTTTTTAGTTATAAATTATTTTCAATAATGATTTTAATGTCATTAGGTTCTCTGTATTCTTGTGACCGGGATGCCGGTACTAAATAATTAATTATTTACTATTTTATATATTAAAATGTGCACTGTATGTAAATATGTATGCACACCAACCCTCAATAACATATATTTTGAAGGCTCGAGTTTAGTGCACAGACAGATGCTGTCGGAAAATTGTCTTAATACTACAAACACACTATCCAGCAGTTATGTGTGATTAATAGGCCTAGAGCTGTTTGGTGGTGTTTGAGTTATAATCACAGTTTATCATAAGTATGCGTTTACGTACTAAC
>CABFWB010001215.1:71305-83487 GCA_902151455.1 Timema bartmani
CCCGTAGCCTTTTATAATTTTTGTAACCACTTGACAAACTATGTAAATAGGAAGAAAACTAGACTATGGTAAACATATTTCACCCTGTTCTGAACTATAAATGGTGAGAACAACTAGCCATAGACAAAACCCTCCTTGCAAAGATAGAATTATTAATTTCTTAACGAATGCTAGTCTATTTAAAAATATTTTAATAGAACATAAACAACTAAAATAAATTATGTTAATATACAAATATCTAAACTAATATTATTATTAGCACCGCGTCTTACTACCCGTTTGGGCTGTACACACTAAACTAATAAATATCTCCTATTACATACCCATTTATCTTATTATGTTTTGTATTCGTACTATATTAACATACATTTTTCCAAACCTAGGGCTAGTCAAGAGGTTAATACAACGATCTTAGGGTTTAAATAGGTTAGGGGCCCACTTCTCTTCTTGACACACACGCAATATGAAATTTAGAAAATATATTAACATAAAATTGAAAATTAAATATATCATAAATATATGTCACTGCCACAAACCCTTTGTAATTAATCGTACACAAGAATAAAGAAGTTTAAAAAAATATTTATTCAAAGTAGCCACTGCCAAATAAACTTTACAATTAGGTCTATCTCTCAGATCATACGTTCCAAAGAAGAGTAACTAAACAAATTACTGGTATTAAAAAAATATATTATCCAGTTAATTTTCGTACGCTTTTAATCTCGCTGGCTAGCACGCGGTATATTTTACTCTTTCAACTTATGTAAAATGAAGCTAGTATTTAAAATATTTAAAAAATAAATGTTGGTTGTAAAAAACACCGTTTTATAACTTTTTTGTGATTTAAATATATCGTCTTTATTTAAATTAAAGAATCAAAGTGTAGCTTTTTACAAAAAATTAATTAAGAATTCAAGATGGCCACTTGTTAGAGAGTCTTTGTTTATTTTGATAACACCAATACCCAACGCTAATAGTGTTTATTCGCTGGAGTATAAAAAATAAATAACTTATATTTGAAACAAATATTTGTTTGCGTTTTATTTTATAAGGTTTACAAATAAATAATTTGTTTATGGTTTATAATTATCGGTTCTAATAAGATAAACGTGGAAATTTAATACATTTAATTTATAAGTCTTTACACTATTATCGCCCATGTTGCCACAATGGTGTAAATAAAAATATTACATTTGTATTACATTATAAGTCCGTATAATTAATAATATAAAGACAAATTACTAAGCACTCCATAAGGAGGTAGTATTAGAAGTGTTATTATAATTTTTTAGAGGAAATATATATAATAAATCAATCAAATAAAACATATTTCTATAATGTCAAATGTTAGTAACTTCCAATCAATGTTGGTGAATTCTACTGTTCTTCCTATAGAAATGGGACTTACGGGGACCTTGGGACCGGCTGACCGCCCCCCCCCTTTCTTCCCACGGCTATCTCCGTAATCATATTTTTACTTACTCTGGCATTAGGAACTAGAAAGATCATTGCCGCACTTTCCAAAGTACGCCAACTAACCCTATCTTGAGTTAGTTCTATCCAATCCCCCTCATTACACCCTACCTCTTTCAGGTTCTCTCTGCGTCTAATTCTTCTCAATGGTCTCTTCCTCTCTGATTGGCCAGTCAATACCCTGAACACGGTTATGCATTCTACTTGCAAAAATGTGTTTTACACAAATGATTGTACCGCAATGATTTCACACACAATAGGTGCAGTTGATGTTGGTACAGACATATCCGTCAGATAGTGATTATAATCAAATAAATATGAATTGGAATGTCTTCTCATATGAATAAAGAATAATGACCCTTATCACGGGACATATCCTAGATATCTCAATGGTAGAGCATTGATGTGATAATTCTAAGGGTTCCGGGTTCGATTCCATGTCAAAGTATTATTTTTCAACTAATTTCATTTCAATAATGTAACTAGAATTTAACTTTAAAAAAATGTTCCAGTAGTGAAAAACTTTGACTTTGCAAACTTTTTTCCTTCTTTTTTTTTGCGATCAGAATTGATATTTTTCTTCTTATTATTTTATGGACTTTAATATGACATAACATGAAAAGTGACAACTGCAGATAACATGATTTTAGTGTATATTTTAACTATTAAAACAAGTCTAAATCAAAGTGAACTTTAACTTCCCATGGAATATTACTTTTCCATGTTTCCAAATGTTTGTTTCGAGCTTAGTTATTTTTCATGTCCTACATCTGCGAATCAAATAAAACATATTTCTATAATGTCAAATGTTAGTAACTTCCAATCAATGTTGGTGAATTCTACTGTTCTTCCTATAGAAATGGGACTTACGGGGACCTTGGGACCGGCTGACCGCCCCCCCCCTTTCTTCCCACGGCTATCTCCGTAATCATATTTTTACTTACTCTGGCATTAGGAACTAGAAAGATCATTGCCGCACTTTCCAAAGTACGCCAACTAACCCTATCTTGAGTTAGTTCTATCCAATCCCCCTCATTACACCCTACCTCTTTCAGGTTCTCTCTGCGTCTAATTCTTCTCAATGGTCTCTTCCTCTCTGATTGGCCAGTCAATACCCTGAACACGGTTATGCATTCTACTTGCAAAAATGTGTTTTACACAAATGATTGTACCGCAATGATTTCACACACAATAGGTGCAGTTGATGTTGGTACAGACATATCCGTCAGATAGTGATTATAATCAAATAAATATGAATTGGAATGTCTTCTCATATGAATAAAGAATAATGACCCTTATCACGGGACATATCCTAGATATCTCAATGGTAGAGCATTGATGTGATAATTCTAAGGGTTCCGGGTTCGATTCCATGTCAAAGTATTATTTTTCAACTAATTTCATTTCAATAATGTAACTAGAATTTAACTTTAAAAAAATGTTCCAGTAGTGAAAAACTTTGACTTTGCAAACTTTTTTCCTTCTTTTTTTTTGCGATCAGAATTGATATTTTTCTTCTTATTATTTTATGGACTTTAATATGACATAACATGAAAAGTGACAACTGCAGATAACATGATTTTAGTGTATATTTTAACTATTAAAACAAGTCTAAATCAAAGTGAACTTTAACTTCCCATGGAATATTACTTTTCCATGTTTCCAAATGTTTGTTTCGAGCTTAGTTATTTTTCATGTCCTACATCTGCGCTAGATCCTGGTTTTATATTGTGGTTAATAATTAATATAAACTGATTCGTGCTAAGCCTACTTTCTGTTATGACAAACGGCCAAATATATTGATAAAATAATAGCAGCTACATAATGAAACAGACCCAAAGTGTCTACCTACGCAGTTACAGCTTTTAACGTTACCGCGATAAAGGTCCCATTAACCGTGTTATTGACATTCGAGGACGGCATTATTGCTGATCCGCTCTTATCAGTGCCTTTATCGCTTAGGACTATCGAGATAAACCAAGAGCTCTCACATTGTCGCTATAGATAGCACGTTTCAGACAGGGAGACGTCCTTTATCAGTGAGGTGAGATTGGCCTCTTGTGTTGGGATAGTGGTTTGAACTTTGAAGATCGTTCTTGTGAGTTTCTTACTTGCTACCCTGTTGACGGCGATCAGTGTGAATCATAACTTGGTCATCGAGGCTGGTTCTACAACTCTCACTGATCTGTTTGAGGGACTTTCTTAGTGTGAGTACAGTGACGTGTCACGGTGTCTTTTCTTCATGCGTGGGTGAACCTTACCCAGATTGGGAGGGGGAGTTCTACCATCGGTAGCTAGTAAGGAAGTCCCCATCAAGAAATGTCAAGAACTGTTTTGTTACACTAATCATAACTGACCTATTAAAAGCGTGATACAGCCATTAATTTTATTTGTACCGTGTTGATTTTTAATTGCTATTTAAAATGGTAGAAGCGTGTACCATTTTGATTACACGAATTATGAAACTACACATTAACAGTAGAAACATTATTTGAGTCAGAATGACAAGAATTTGAAACCCCGCAAAGAAAATTTCTGGGTGCGCCACCGATTGGGCTTAGGGTGGAAAATTACAACCACCCCGCTATTCATTTGACCATGTTTTACTAAGAAATAAACAAAAATTCAAAGTATGGTGCATGGTTCGCGATTCGGTTCGCAGCGCCGCCGCCCATTGAGTTTTGAGCCGAGCCTTGTAACATCCGACATTCAATGGTTCGCTGCAAGTACAATACGGGGCTCGGCTCGATGTTCGGCTCTCTAGTCTGGACGCAGTTTTAGGCTTTGTCTCTAATAATTCTCTTGAGAACAGTAGTCTTTGTATGACTTGGAATCATTTATACTTTAGCGAGCGTACTTGACAAGGAGAATTTTTATAAAGGAACATATTATAAACCCACTTTCGGCCACCACCATTGATTGAAAATCACTAAAATTTGGAATTCTAGAAATAAGTCTTATTTGATTTATTAATTACAAAGTGCGTATAAAAAGTTATCAAAAGATTTCAATAACACTTCCTTATGGATTAATATAAAGTTTCTCTTCACATTATATTATTATTTAAACACCGCGTTTCACTAGCTGTTCAGGCTATAAGCTTATGTAGTATTTACACTAGTAACTTAGGGACGAGGAATGTTGAATTTAGAGGAAGTGTACCCGCATTCGCTTGTAAGGCGAGGGGGAAACCTTTTGGAAAAACTACCCTCATTACACTCGACCATGATTCGAACCCCGACCTCCCTGTTATCGGCAGTCTAGTATAACACGACGCCATAGACCATGTGTCCACCGAATCAGGTCAGCATTGATTAAACGGACCAAGAATGTAAATACAACCCACCTCGGTGGCGCAGTTAGCTAACGCGCTAGTTTCGTGTTGAGCTAGACTCCCGAGGACGGGGAGATCGAGGTTAGAATCTCACTCGGGTGAACTAAGGGTGGTTTTTTCTAAATGGTTTTCCACTCTCCCTCCACGCAAATGCGGGTTCACTTCCTCTATATTCAACCCTCCCAATTCCTAACCTATTAGCATAATTAGTACTTAAGCGTATAACACGAATGGTTAGTAAGACGCGATGCTAATTAAAAGATTTAAAAAAAAATTAAATACAATTAAAATATTTTTTCCTCCCATTGTGGAAACATGAGTTTTCAATTTTCAGATAACGGGCTCCCTATGAAAATTATACTTTACTTTGCCTCCAGTAGAATATCGGGACAGGCAAAGTGTGAGAATCGTGACTTGAGAGGAAGCCTGCGTTTGATCTCCGTTGGAGTGCACTTAGAAACCCTTCCCCCCACACACACACTCTCTATTATGTGGTTCTTAATTTCTTTCTCCAGGAGAGTAATGATATATTTCTTTTTAAAATTGAGTTTTATTGTAGCATCACTTGAATTAAAATCTCCTATACACGTACAGTAGTTGACTTTCGTAGCTACCATAACTTTAAAATAACAAGATAAGTAGAGCCTTATCTTTGAAAACAAAACTAATTGCTAATTAGTTTTCCTTGTATTTAATTACATTTTTTAAAGGCGATTTTTAGGTAGATAACCGCTAGAAGCAGTTTTGTGTTCAGGAAGGGGAGGACCCGCCTCGGTGGTCACATGCTCTAAAGAAGTGGTTCTCAAACTTCTTAGTCACGCAGACCATCCAATCCACGGAACAGCTGTTTCACAGACCCCACGATATAGGATAATTGATTAAAAAAAAGAAAATCATAAATTGTTATCATATTAAAGGGATAAATTAGTCATAATTTCTTTTTTAGATATAATGGTTTTTTAATGAAAAATAATTACAATATTAATTAAAATAAAATAAATGTAGGCATTATGTTTGTAGATTTTTAGTTATAATAGCTTTGCAAATAAATATAAAAAGAGTTACACAACAAATGAAAAGAAAAAATATGTATTATATTCGTACATTTATAACCACTGAGATAATTTATGTGAAGAATGGAAATAAAGTCTGACTCAACACTAAGACGATTTTGTTTCTCATTTTTTACACCACAAAAATCAGAAAAGCATTGTTCGCACAAATAAATTGTTGGAAAAGGCATTAAATTTTTCAGTGCTTTTTATGAAAGTTTTTTGTGATGGCTGACGGAAAAACTTAAACAAAAGTGAATGCCCAAATGCTCCTCTCAAAGATATGGGCACAAGGGGCGTGGTCAGCCCCCAATTTTTTGTTTCAATATCTCACCGGGCTTTACTATGGGAAAGCATCTCCATTGTGTTTAGTACATACCAGTGATTTATTTACCCTTTTATACAAAATGTTAGAAGATCTAAAAAAAATATAAAGGTATGTCATGGATTCCCCGGACGATCTCGTGAACCCCCTAGGGTACCCACTTTGAGAATCTTTGATTGAAGGCATCACTCTCGCAATTGGTTAGACTGCCGATGATGAGGATATCGGGGTTCGAATACTGGTAGGGCTTACTGCGGGTGCTTTTTCCTAAATAGTTTCACACTTTCTCTCCACGCAAATGCGGGTACACTCCCTATAACTTACACCTTCCTTATCTCTAACCCAGTAGTGTAATTAGTACATATGCGTACAACACGAATGGGAAGTAACACGCGGCGATAAATTAATAAGAGAGGAGAACCTTTCACCATTTGCCCTTTCAGGCGCGCTCCTTAACCTTGTAGCATGCTTACCATGTTCCCGTTTCACCTTGCATTCTTTTAGAATCTCGTGTCATCTTATATTGCAAGTATGTGCTTTTTATCCTCTTTCTTCAAGGTTGGCTGGCCGGCCAAACGGGGTTTCGTTATTTTATTCCGTGCGAACCTTGCCGCTTGTCAGGTCAGACGAGTAGCGCCTGAGGAGCCCGCCGCCTCACCCCTCGGTGGTGCGCATCGGGGTGCGTGCAGTTTTATATTTTACACCTTAAACGAGTGACACGGTTTTATCATATTTTTAAATAACAAAATTGAAAAAGAATTATTTTAAGAATGAAAAAAAAAACTATTTAAACTGCTCCAATTTTTGCCGTTGTCAAGTTGAGAATGCTGAAAATGATACTTTAATAAGTTTTCTTGTTCGAGCGTTGATTGTGAACCTAATTATCCCGGTTTATCGTCCGTAAGATGAGTGCACATTAATACCAGCTTTAGGCAAGGCAGCACAACATGGTGTAGGGCAGAGTACAGTCAAGGATAGGATGTACAGCATAGAGGTGAGCATATCGAAAGTAAGCAAGACACAAGAAAGGATTTTTTTTTTTTAAATAAACACACGTGAGCAGTGGGTCAACACGTGGAGAGCCTCAACCGCGACTCAAAACACGACTATCCTGTTGCGTAATGTGCGCTTTACTATTCATAAACTTTAGTTACAAAAACTTACTCGGCCTTGTGCTGTCTCTTATGCTTCTATTTGTGCGCCTATTCTTCCACGTGTAGGGGAGACAGTTTTTTTTGTAAACTCCTTCATCTTCGGGAACAGCCATTCTAAAATCGCTCGTAAGGCTGGAGAAGGTATGTAGTTGCAATTTAAATGCTACATAATACATCCAATAAACATTCTTTTATGTTAGTATTACTGGACAATCTCAATAAATTAGTTTTATGAAAGGTATGGATATATATATATATGTGTGTGTGTGTGTGTTATAATCAAAGTGGTAGGCTACGCGGAGGACATCGAAAGCGTGGCCTGGTGGTGTAGGGGTAAGGTGTCAGACTTCTGTGCTGGGGGTCTGGGGTTCAATCCTCGGGCCCGGCACATATTTATCTGATTGCCAAACCCTTCCTTCACCTCTGACAAGACGTGTATTAATCACAGCTTGTAAATGTGTGGAATGTCAGGCCTCCACCGTGGTTCGGATCCCACGTTAAACTGTAGGTCCTCCATTTCATCTCACAATCACCCTACCATTGCACATTAGCGTAAGTGCGTATAGCCCGAACGGGTAGTAAGACGCGGTGCTAATAATAATAATAATAATAATAATAATAATAATAATTTTATTCATTTATCTAAAATTGCGTTAATTTATTTAACGAATTTGGGTATGGATGGCCAGCTCAGGTTGGTGCGTGCCGGATCGGGGATATTCTAGAACTTATCGGTACCAGAGATCAAGCCGGATATCTATCACCTATAAATATAATACACAGTGAAACGGTAATACGGTATAGACGCAGCAGGCCAGTCAATAAGTTGTGTGTGTCCGCTAGTTTGTAAGTTATCAGCCGAAACAAACTTGTGCTTGAATCAAATAAATGTTCCAAAATTTACCAAAATACAATGCTATTTTGTTTGACAATTTTGATACAATGCTTTCTGTTAATAACAACTGGTACAAATTATAAACAAACAAATAAATATTACGTTTTAAAAACTATATACCACTAAAAAGTATTATTCTCTCTGAACAAATTTAAGAAGTCATACATGGTCTGAAACCAATCCCAAACTGTAAAAATAAAAGTCTCGTGATTAGCTAGCTAGTCCACAGTCGCAACTGATACTGTGAGGTACAAAGAGCATCGCGTTATTTACTATTCAAACGTGACCATATAAGAGCGACGATAACTTATTATTTGTGTTTCATTTCTTTATCCTTGTTTTTCTCTGATAAAAATAAAATAATAAATCATTGAATATTTCGCCATATCGTTATTTAAGAAACCTCCAGTATGATATAAATTATACGCATAGTACGAAAAAACTATTTAAATTTATTTATCTTTGTTATTTCATATAATCTAACTATGGATTCTATTTAAAGCGGTTTTTTATTTAAGGTGTTTATCGTGCACTTTCTGAGCCGACTAATTATATCAGCACACAAGAATTTCTTTGAGCAAGAGCGAAAGGGCTTACACATTTTTCTGGGAAAGTTATTTTCATATACATTCCAGCAGGGTTCTTTTACATGCCATAATCGACATGGGTCCGACGACTTTAATTCCCCTCCGAAGGAAAGCTGTGCTACGGATTTTTATTTTTCAGAAAAATCTGTTGACCCCGTTTGGGTTTGAACCCACCAACATTGGGTCCTGAAACAAGTACTTTACCCCAAAGATCACCGAGGTTGATATTTAATACCTCTATTTACTCTTTCATAAATGTTTTCTCCATAATCTTCTTTGGTAAAATATAAATTTTACACCTTACATATGGGTGACGATTAAAGCCCAAATTATGTATATTTTTAAAAAAATTACATAAAATATACAGTAAAACTAATTTTTGAATGTGCAACATGATTAAGACTTACAGTAGCCCCATGGCTTCTTTGGTGCTGACTGACAGCTCACAGCTGATGGCTTTGAAAAGCTACCAGACCAAACTATGTATCCATACGCCGAACCATATTATCTGCAAAAAACATGTGTTTAGCAGCTGTCACTTCTGACAGTCAACATTTAGGTATATACCTAAATGTTGACATTCATAAGTCAGCTGTGAACTGTCAGTCAGCACCAAAGAAGCCATGGGGCTACTGTACATTAGAGTGATTAAATGATTTTGTGCTAAGGCAAACATACACATGAACGACTAAATCTGTATTTTGTTTCTTTTCTAGTTAGTACGATAAACACCTTATAGTTAGCGACTTAGTCTACGTGAGAGGGAAAAGAAGGTAGTTTTAGAGAAAAGATACCCTATCAATTATTTTCTTTTTGGGAAAACTCACCACATACATGATTTTCTACCTGGAAAAACCCACTCATCCGATCAATGCCGTTTTTCCTGGGAAAACCCACTCAATACATCATTGCTTTTATTCCTGGGAGAATCCATTCAACAAATCCATGCTTTTTCCTTAGGAAAAACCACTCAACCCATCGATGCTTTTATTCCTGGGAAATTCACTCAACAAATCCATGCTTTTTTCTTTAGAAAACCCATTCAACCCATCGATGCTTTTCTTCCTGGGAGAATTCACTTAACCCATTCATGCTTTTCCTTCTGAAAAAACCCATTGATATCTACTTGATATTGTGTGTGTGAGACTGAGTATTTACAAGATATCATACAGTATAATGTTTCAACCTGGTGCTTCTTTTGTCTCGCAGAAAGTAAAAGGCGCCGTTTCCACCCGTTCCGCGGTCTGCGGCGCATGTTCCGGAGGAAAGGCCGCCACTCCGGGTCGGAGCTCGCGGAGACTCCGGAGAAGTTGTCTGCAAATGAAACGGTCGCGGCACTGGATTCTCACCGGAGCCGCTCCACCAGCGAGCTGTTGGCCGGTGATGAGCCCAACAGGAGGAGGTGATCGACTGGCATACATATCATATGAAGGGTCTTTTAAAGAATGCATACCTATTGTTTTGTGGCCAAATTTGAAAACATTCTCGTACTTTGTTAGTGTTATTTAATAATATAAACGAAAATTTACAGCTGCAGATTACTTAACATATATATGAATAAAAGAAAGTAGATCAATAAGATTTTATAGCTGTCATATGCCTTCTTATGAAAATTGAACTGTACACACACATTCATGTAAAAACACATTTCATGGACTAGGATCTTTACAAATAAGAATCGCCATTAGCGTGGAGAGAGGATGAGAAAACCACAACAATAAATCACTTGTCAAAAACTACCCTCAGTTCACTGAGCCAAGATTCGGAGCCTCCTCGTCAACAACTATCGAGAGCTATCTGCTAATTACGCGCTCGGTCGCTCGAACTCTTGTCAGTCTGGCCGAACCCTAAGAGGTACAGGCATAATGCTGACAATAATAACATTTTATATGTAAATAAAAACTTTAAAAAAAGCAAACACCCATTTCAATTGTTGAATGGTCTAATTTCTAAGGCGTCATACTCTGCAGATGCCGAAGAGATTGGGGTTTACGTCCCGGTCGATTGTACTAAAGGTGTGTTTTCCTGAATGATTTTCCACACTTCCTCAACGCAAATGCGGATAAACTTCCTATAAATTCAACCGCTCTCATCCCTACTCCCCTAGCGTAATTAGTTATTATGCTTATAGCCCAAACGGGTGGTAAGACGTGACCAAAAAAAACCTTTGTTTGTCGCTGCTCTCACCATAAAATGACAATTGCTGGAAACTGCTAGACGCGGCCAACCACTAGCCAATACATTCTGGTAAAGTCCATTCGCCAAACCACATGACCTGCGAGATCATGATTGTTGAACTGCTCTCACTTCTGGAAGTAAAAACTTTCACAACAAACTTTTTTTTTATTAATATTTTTTATTTTAAAGGAGAGCACCACTGAAAAGCGTTGCACATGTTTAAAGTGGCTTGCTATTTTTTAATATTGTTTTCACCTAGATGTAAGCAAATGTTTTAGTTAAAAAGTTTAAATTTTAAGTGTTAAGAAAATGTGTTATAGCTTACATAAAACCCTATAAAACAATCTCAGATTATTTTAAAATTTTCCGTTGTGATCATATCAAAACATAATTTTATTTGATAGAGGAAGGCTAGATCTAGGTTTTAAACCTTTTGGTTCAATTTCAGAAGCATGTATTTTCGCGTAAAGCGTCGTTATTATTTTTATTTTATTTTTTATTTTAAACTCAAAATGTAAGCTTTTTAAGTGGTCAGGAACCTGCTGATAATTTTCGCCTACATTTTATTGAAAACGATATTAGAAAATATCAAATAATAAATGTCTGCAAGCGGCTCAATGTTCTCCCATGTAGCACTCTTTGGCGTTTTTAAACTAATGAAATAGGAACTTATTAAAATAATCGTTTAGGATGGTTCTTTTTTTTTGTGGAAGTGGCATACGTAATTCTCTTAAAAATGTCTTTAAAAACAAAAACTTCTAAAAGGCTGCCTTCTCACCATATATTAAGATGGTGAACCAACCGAGACAAGGATGGCTGATGACTTCATAGAAACCATGTTCGGTTGTGTTCATGCGCATGTATTTACAAAATAAGACCGTTTTATTTTGAAACTAATATTTTGTATTGCTCTTTCTCTAAGCTTTTTAAAAAAGTATCTAAGGTAGGTGTGCCAAATAAGGCCATGCTAAGGATTACGTCGTTGATAGTTGATTATTGCTAGATAAATCGTTTTAAAATTAAACGTACTTACAGATTTATTGGTGGGGAGGGAAAAGGAAAATAATAAAGTTTTGGTGGAAAATTTAGTTATTGGTTGTTGATAATTTCGGTCTTTTAATAAAAGGCAAAATGGCCTCATTAGGACCAGGGGTTCCAAATAAGGCCAGTACTTTTTTTTTTTT
>CABFWB010001215.1:92555-106601 GCA_902151455.1 Timema bartmani
TTTATTTATAGAAGTGTGTTTGAGTACCCATTCGGGTTATATAATATATGTACTAATTACACCGTCATGTTATTGATTAGTAAGGTTTAATTTAAAGGAAATGTACCCGCATATGCGTGGAAGGAGACTGAAAAACTATTTATGGAAACCTCCCTAGTACAGCTGACTGTGATTCAAACCCCAATATCCCCGTCGTCGGTAGTTCCATCTTTTGCGAGAGTGACGCCTTAGAGGCTTAGACCAGTCGACCATAAAATCGTGCTATAAGTTTATTGAAGTCCTCAAAACGTCTACATACTCAATTGTTTAAAATAGTTTAAATTTCTTCAAACCACCATTCTTCTCCTCTCACTTGCATACTTTCTCTTATCTGGTCTTGTCATCTTTTATTTGGGAATTTAACCACGAGCCAACGCAGTTAGAATTCCCTCCTTCTCATTCTAAACCTCTCCCCCTCATTTTCTCCCAAATAAATGTATGAGTAAGCTCTCGGATTCCATTTTACTTTAAGCTTGTTTAAAGTTGTGTTGATATTGCCCTGGGTTCAAACGTGCACCGCTTTCTAGTTAATAAAATGTTTTACGTATGACCTGGCCTTCTGTTGATGTAATATTCTTCCGCATGACCAGCTGAGGGGGGGGGGATGGGAGTGGCGAAAAAGTAGATGAATGCTCAGCGGAGTGGACACCAGATAGTTGCCTGGCGACTAACAGGCTCTTGATCTACGTGGTATATCTCCAGCCACAGATAGTGGAAGGTGAAAGGAATAAATACAGCTTTAATTTTTTTTTATTAGAATACGTATAAAGTAATGGAGGGATCAGTTTTATCTACAGTACTGTGCAAATACTAATTAGCAAAGGCTTAAGTGTAATTGAAACACAGTTGGGTATAAATTTATGTCCCCCAGGTTTGAAACAAATGTTTTTTTAAAATGATTTTTCACTATTCCTTCACGCATATTTTGGTACGCCTTCTCTAAGTTTTTCCTTTCTTATCATATCTTTCTCAAAAGCTTAAATATGGGGTCAGCCCGGATGGGTATTGGGTCACAGAACACAAAAGATTCACCAGTATCGGTGGGCGCGCTGATTAAATGTCAAGCTCGCTTAGTCTCTCTTTTTTTCGGTGGTAGAGAGTTTGAGGTTCGATTTCCGGTTTGTTGTACTGGGGGTTGATTTGCCTAAATGGTTTCATACTTTATCTTCAAATAAATGAGGGTATATTTTGTCTCAATAATATCTTATTTATTTCTACTCTAAAAGTGTAATTAAATGTTTGTAACCAAGATGAGTAGTTAAAAGAGATGTAAAAGATGTTTTCTGCCAAATATTTAAAAATATAATATATTCACGCTAGTTTTAACATCAACTTTTTTTTTAATTATAAAAGTATATGTGCTCTGCGTCCAGGCTATCCACATATTTACACCTACAAGATGGCTGGGATTTGAACTCATACCTCTTTGGTACGGGAAAATTAGATGAGACTGACGCCAATATCAGCTTTCCCACCGGTGCGAGTCACACATTATTATTGCATTAGATTTATATTTATACCATTTCATATTTAAAAGACCCGTACTCATAACTTACAAGAGTTTTTCTTTTCAAAGATCAATAAATGTGTTCAAACAATACTTCTCAAATAACCAGGGGTGTACCCAAGGTGAATTCGGGTTTTACCTCCTCGACAAATGTTTGAATGTATAAATATAATCCATAAATAAATAATAAATATTATAATGTTAATTATTTAACGATATATACTTGAATTATGGAGATTAATTATTTATAGGGTCCTATAATATACATATATAATTACTTAGGCAAGAAATTTAATTACTAAAACTATTTTTAATTCTGAACCCCGACCCCTTACACGCTACCACCTCCAGAAACAATTCCTTCTCACGTCCCCCTGAAAATAGCCGAATTAATTTTACAATCGCTTCATATCCATATGGTTTCCACACAGCATAAATTATTATTGATAAATAACTTTAAAAGTGTTCACTCTGACTCACGATATCTGCTGACCTAATTTCATAACTCATGATGTCTGCTGATCTAATTTCATAAACAAAGATGACTTACTCCTGTCCCGCCCTTGATATGTACCACCACGTGTGCAAGTAATGTGTTCCCCCCGTCCCCCTCTTTCTTCTCGGCGCAAGTACCTGTATGTGAGCAGCATGTGAACATGGACAATGACAGTAGTTGGGTGGTAACATTACCATTACTTCCCACGCGCACGTTTGTATACACGTACACCAAGAATCGTTGATACTGAGAGGACACTATTTTTTTTTTGTCTCTTCTTCTTTTAACTATCACGTTTTAACACCAATATTATTAACGACCTAATCTAGGCGTTGGGGATGAGAAAGGTAGTCTGAAAAGAAATTCACCTGCATTAGCGTGGAAAGGGAGTGGGAAAACTAGAGTGGTATATCACATGTGGAAAACCACCTCAGTACACCTGACCTAGATTCGGACTTATACTTCTCCATCACAGGAAATCCACCCGATTGCGAGATTGACTACTCAGACCATGTTGCCACTGGTGGTGTGCTGGAACACACTTCGTGAAGTGTTTTTGGGATATCTAACTACCCACAAAAATATGTTGGATTTAGAAAAGTAAAGCACCGTATTTTATCAAATACCTCAGTCTGAGATTGAACAAGCCCTTTCACTCTCATAATATTGTGTCTGTATTTTTTGAATGCAAACTCGACTCATATAAAAAAAAATGACATGAAACCGTGCACAATTGGCTTTTTTCCCCCTTTTTATTTAATTTGATTTCTAAACAGGACTACGATGTCAGTCAAAGAAGTCGACCATTGGAGATAATTTGTAGGAATTACGCATTTCTCTCACCGCGTCATAGCATCCGTTCGGATTGTACGCGTATATTTTAACTATACTAATGGGATAAGGGATAAGTAAGGTAGAATTTTAGAGGCAATATAAACCCGCATTTGCTTGTAGGGAGAGTGGGAAACCATTCTGGAATAACTTTGGAACGCCTGACCGGGATTCGATCTCAGTTCTCACCCGTCACCGGCGATCCAGCCTGACACGAGAGTAACGCGTAGACCACGCGGCCACCGATCTGGGTTGTAGGAAAATAGAACTGCCGAGAGGGTGGAGGAACGGGGGTAATTAAATGAATAAGACGATAACCCATATATTGAGTTGCTGTCACTTTTGGCAGTCAAAATTTTCAACTACAAACATTTTGTTTTTAAATATACTTTTTCTTTTAACCATGTTTACATCTTCTTCTAGCTGACAGTTACCACCATTCCTATGGCGATTGGACTCTAGACATTGAAACTAGCTACTATAAGGGATAGTTACAAAGCACGCTTGACTTGACGTATGAATACGAGAAAGATCCATTAAACTTTTCTAGCTGTCAGAAAAGACTTTTACTATGAAAATGGGGGTATTGTATAGTCCTATCAAAGTTGCAGAAGTGAGAGTAAAGTGGTGAATGCCCTCAAAGTGTTCCGATGATGCAGAGAACGAGTGACGTAATGACTTCTTACGCCCGTTGGTTAGTCTATAATGCACACCAGTGTTTTACGCAAATGGGACTTGTTTAGTAACGAGATACCTCGTTGAGTAGTGGCCTAAATTAGTCTGACTAATAAATGAGAACATTATGCTATACCCGGAACGTTACAGTGATACCAACTCGAGTGTGTAATCAAGTTTTTTTTTGTTTGTTTTTTTAACTTCTCCGGGGAAGGGCTGCTTAAATTGTAAGTTATATTTTGTGGTTATTTTTAAATTGTACTTTCAGCACAAGAGCTAGGAGTGGAAAGCATAGTTTAGAGAAAGCGCCATTGTGCTAGCTTGGAAAAGAAGCTGAGTGTTCCAAATTCTATATTCAGGTTGAATACCATACCAGGGATTCAAACCCCAGCCTCCCGTTAACTCTGACTAAATTGCAATGGGAACGCAACCCTCCAGATTGCTTAAACAAGTTGCGTGTCTGAGTCATTTCCCGTGCACTTTCTAAACATAAAGTTAGGAAAGCACACGACTTTAAAACTAACTTAAGTCAGCAAGCCTTATACATAAAATCAGCGCCAGCAGATATTATAATTTACTCTTAGTCAAAAACGGTTAATTTTAGCACCACCTGGAAACGAACATGGATATTTTTGGTATTCGAACCAAAGTATCTCGGGGATGGTCTAAACTCTCAAGCACAAAACCTCCACGATCGTATCCGTGTTGTTTAGATTACAAATATGTGAAATCTGATCCAAGTAAAGTGGTTTCAATGTAATTGAGAAAAACATGACAGTTTGAGTCGACACTTTCAGGATACTTGTATTTGAAAATAAAGTCTAAATCTCTGATTTCAAATCTCTCAGTTCTTTAATTTTCAAAATTATTTGAGTAGAAATTTTGAACACTTCAAACTTTTCGAATCAGTGTTTACTTTTGGGAAACTAATGGGTGATCATTTAGAATCTCACCCGCATTGGTGGGCACGCGTATTAAGGCGTCAAACGATCAATATCGACTGCTCTGATTTACCGGGAACAAGCATGTTGGGGTTCGATGCTGGATGTATAGAGGTGTTTTTCCTTAAATGTATTCCTAACGTAGATGCGGGTACATTTTTTATCATTAATATCCTTTTTTCATCCTTCAGGGATACCCGCACATTTAATGTAATCGATGAGGCAGGGATAAAAGAGCAAATTCAGAGGAATTTTACCTGCATTTGTGAGGAGGGAAACCATTTAGGAAAGATAACCTTACTACCCCCGCCGAAATTCGGTTACTAACTAGATAATCAGACTAGACGAGCTTGACGTTTAGCTCGTGTGCCCACCGATGTGTTAAAATGTACCTTTCTCACCCCTACCCCATTTATGTAAATATTCGGGTAGTACGACTTGGGCTACGTAAAAAAAATTTTTTTTAGGATTTTATTTTTCGAATGACTTCCCCTGTTATTCATATTTTTATCATCAGTGACTATATAATTTATTATAACTGTCGTTTGAATTTAAGATCTGCATGGCGCTCTTATTCGACGTTGTTACAGACAGGTTGGCTCTCAAGTTATACCAAAATTAGGAACATGAAACGGTTTATTAACTCGTAAGACCCTTTCCAAATATTTGTAATTAATCGTAAATTTACAAATTAAGCCTTGTGGTGTTTTGAGGTAAACAAATAAACCTACTGTGTTCGCACTCTGTAGATATTATGGTGCGTTGTTTACTATTTCATCGAAGACATTATTATACTCGATAACGTTTCCTAGAATAGATTTTATGCAACTAGTAATAAACTAATGATACATTAATATTTACAGAAGCTTGTTTAGACATTTCTAACTAACTTTTAAATTAAAATTGACAACGGTAAAGAAAAAGAAAGAACCTGTTTATATTTGAACGTAAAATATCTTGGAAGCGTGATTGAGGCGAAATGTGGGTGTAGAGAGGATCTAATAAAAAGAGGGCAGCTGCCCTGGAGAAGAGAAGTGTCTTTGAATTGTAAGTAAATGTTGTACCCATTGTCACATATGCAGCAGAAACATGAACAGTGAATGCAAGAGAAACTAGGAAATTGTAGACTATGAGAATGAAGTTTGTGAGGAACATGTTAGTTGTCACGAGGATAAACAAGATTAGGAATGAAGTTATCCTGGAAAAAGTGAGGGTATGGGGAGTACATTAGATAGTAGAGAAAGTAAGACTGAGATGGTGTGGGCATGTAATGAGAATGGAAAAGGAGGAGGATTCCAAAGAAAATGATGGGAATGAAATATGTAGGAAAAAAACTGTAAGTGAGGCTAAGAAAGAGATGGGAGGACCAGATAACAGAAAGTGTGCAAGTGAGAGGGTAAGAATGGAAGAAATTTAAGGAGGAAGAATGGTGGAAGGATATAGGAAGATAGAGGTATTTTACTAAACTGACCAAGCCACAGGCTGGAAAGAGTTGATGATGCTGATGTTGATTTCTCTATAGATATTTTAACTGATCCAATTCTAGGTAACAACATAAACATATTTTACCTCCATTGTTTATAGGTGTAATAGTTACCAGAGGTTTATAATTTATTATTCACGTAATGAGACATTTGCAAATCTAAATTGAGAATATTTAAGTAGTAAAAAAGCAGAAGGTTGTTGATTCTACCGCAAAATATTTCATGCTATTGTATTTATTTCTAGAACATGCGTGGTTTCCTTTGGCAAACAATTTAATTGTAATTTGTAAAAACATTTTTAAAACGTCACCTCATGTACATATAGATTTATATTCCCACAGTTGAGGTGTGTACTGGCTTACTTTATTATTACTATAATTACTATTATAATAATTGTGTACGACACCAAAATTGTTAACGACTTATTCAAAGGGGTATAAACTAGAAGGGTAGCTAATAGGGGATAAATCACATGTTGAAAATCAACCCATGTGCACCAGTTCAAAATTTTAACCGTGACATTACCATCCCAGGCAATTCTGTTTGATACGATTCTAACACCTTAGACTACGTGCCCATCAGTGTGGGTGGCTAGTTCCAGCGTATTTAACTCTTACTTGGTATGCCAGCGCTCAGACCCAAAATAGAGCATTACAATTTTTTTGGTGTTTTCCCCCCCCTTTGGCTACACACGTTCTTTCCAGGCAAATACTAGTGCATTTTATTAAAAGATGCATCTTTCTTATTCTCAGGTACTAACAATAAAATAAAACTTAAAGTTAGGCTTTTAAAATTGTCTCTGCAATTAATTAATGCGCATATATGAAATATGACTTATGCTAACCTAATTTTGGATAAACACAGCAACATTACCCCATACCGTTGATATATATCGGCTTTTGTCAGGACTCCAACACGTGATTCTTATATCCTCGCATTAAAAAGCATATTAGTTCTGCTCCACTCCAAGTTTTGCTCACTTTTTATAGAGGTAAAAATGTTTCGCCGTTGCACTCATAACTTGGAAGTGGCATAGTCAATAACTAAATTATATCTCGCAAAATATATTGTAGTTTGAATTTCGTTATCTTGTTCGTTGATACGGATACTTTGCGCGAAGTGGCTCTCTAGATATATTTGTAAAGTGATACTAATGATTGAATGCTGATAAAACATTAGGAGTGTTTCTTAGAAGTAGAGCTTATCTTAGTACCAACAAAATACAGTATATAAGTTCTTATCTCTCTCGTTGACATTGCTTTAGAAAACTACCTCAACTTCCTAGGCAGTACTTATTACTGACCTACATATACAGCCCATCAACCTATACAACCTCTCCTTTACGACTCGCAAATTGAACATAATTCTTCTTTACGAAACCCGCCTCGGTGGCGTAGTTAGCTAACGCGCTTGTTTTGTGTTGAGCTAGACTGCCGAGGACGGGGAGATCGAGGTTCGAATCTTGTTCGGGTGAACTGGGGGTTGTTTTTCCTAAATGGTTTTCCACTCCCCCCTTCACGCAAATGCGGGCTCACTTCCTATCTATTCAAGCTTCCCAATTCCTAACCCATTAGTGTAATTAGTACTTAAGCGTATAATCCGAATGGGTAGTAAGACGCGGTGCTAAGCATTAAATTATTATTCTTTACGAAGTTTTTTTTAAAATTAATTAAAAAATTGACACCTGAACACTGGAATCGAACCCTGGACCTTTGGTTTAGCTCAACCCTGAACTATCCATAGATCGTTCTGTGCTCATGGTCACTCTTCACTCATTATTTAAGACAAAGTCTGTGACGGACGTGTAGATATCATCGGCTACTAACATTGATATCATAACCACCGGAGACTCTGTTGTGGATGCGTGTTTTGTAGCTCATCTCCAGGCCCATCGAATCACGAGGGAAGGGCACGGGCTGACCTTCTGGGCACTTCCCCCTTTCCCCATTGTTGGTATGGGGAAGACATATGTTTAACACAAGAGGAGAAAATGATATGCATAAAAAGCATAGAAGGTAGAAAGAAATTTCGCTATTTATTTCAAATTATCTCTATAAATACAGTATAGAACCAATTAATATTTATCATGGAATAACTGGCAAAACTATGGGAAAATTCTGTTTGGCCCCCTCTGTCCCCTCTCCACACTTTGGAAAACAATTCGACGGGCTTGCTCATCCCATAGGGATCTGTGTAGGCTTGAAATAAACTTTAGACGTTAACGTAATGACCTACATTTTATGCACGCTCACATATATTTTACTATTCCGTTATAACTAATTACATAGAATTAGATGACAAATAAAATTATCGTGCGTTTTCAAAAATTATTAAATTATTTATTTTAGAAACTTATAAAATGCTATTTTGGGAATAATTTATCAACAAACCAAAATTATATTAATAATAATAATAATAATAATATGTGTATTCATAGGCCCTTTCCAAACACATACAATACATTTAATTATGGCACGCTTAATCTAAATACTCATTCTTAGTGAACATTATCGTATCGATTGAAGTCGGACCAAGGTTTTTAGACGTCAATTTGGGGAGTAGTAGCTTTTCAATGAAGTTAAACCAATTTGTTAATTTATCCATGGGCTCGACCCCCGGCCCGGTGCATTTAGTTTTCTCATCCTAACGAATATTGGTACATTTCCTTCAAATTCAACCTTTCATATATTTCGCTTGGGTTTGACAGGGTGTCACATAACTAGTTTCAGCACTAGAGCGAGCAGAGAAAAAAAAAAGGCAGGGGAGGTAAAATAGGTACTTTATTTATAGATATGAAAAAATCCCACTGCGTCTTAATACCCTTCCTTATTAAACACACATATATAATTATTCTAGTGGGCTAGGAAGCAAGAAGGCAGAATTGTTTGGGGGAAATAACCCAAATTTGTACCCAGGGAGCGTAAAAACCCAAATAGTAAAAACTATTCTCAGTACATCCGACTGGAATTCGAACCTCGGTCTCCCCGTCACTGGCAATTCAGTCTAAGGGCTAGTTTCATAGTCAGATTTAGTACGCCTCAAGTGCGGCTCGATACTAAATACAGGACGACACATACCTAGACCAAAATGGAATGGGCCAGTTTCGCATGCGAAACTGACCCATTCCATTTTGTTCTAGGTAGGTGTCGTCCTGCATTTATTATCGACTCGCACTTTAGGCATGCAAAGTTTGACTATGAAACTGGCCCTAAGGGCCAGTTTCATAGTCAGATTTAGTACGCCTCAAGTGCGGCGCTATACTAAATACAAGACGTCACCTACCTGAAATAGAATGGAATGGGCCAGTTTCATATGCGAAACTGGCCCATTCCATTTTGGTCTAGGTAGGTGTCGTCCTGTATTTAGTATCGACTCGCACTTTAAGCATGCTAAGTCTGACTATGAAACTGGCCCTTACACTATAGTGACGTGCTAGATCATGCGACCACTGGTATAATTTAAGGTGGGGGATGCATGGAACGCGAGAAAAGGGTAATTTTTTTTTGCAATTCATAAAGCAAAACTTTTTTCTTTTGGTCAAGATAAATCAAATATTGCTTCTATACAAACATAAAGTTTAATTTTATTCTCACCGTGATATCAGTAGTTGTTGAATATTTGTCATACGCATACCGGCTACGTGTTGGTTGCGCCCGTGTGTGTTTGCGCCCACTGTATATTCGAATCCTTCTTATTGTTCTAAGGAAGGTAAATGTTTGTATTTACAAAAAATGTTTATGTTATTTCCTTTCAAAAACATTTAATTTTGGTTTAATTTTCCCCCCAGCAGAAGAGATATCAGGTCACGACTAACCTAACCTAATCTAGCCTACCAAAATTCTTTCATGATAGTAGTTCTGAAACAGAAGAGATATCGGGTCAATGACTAGCCTACCAAAATTCCTTCATGCTAGTTGTTCTGAAACATAAGATATATCAGGTCAATGACTAACATAACCTAATCTAGCCTACCAACATTCCTTCATACTAGTAGGTTCTGAAACAGAAGAGATATAAGGTTAATGACTAACCTAACATAATCTAGCTTACCAACATTCCTTCATGATAGTAGTTTTGAAACAGAGATATCAGGTTAATGACTAACCTAACTAAACCTAACCTACCAACATTCCTTAATACTAGTAGTTCTGAAACAGGACCGATCAAAAAATAAACGTTATACATGTCCTCTTAATGACTTCCAGTTTCTAGTATCAAGGCTTTGACTCGCCGACGGGCGCAAACACTTACGGTTTATTTTAGGCGGGCGCAAACGCCCACGTTTTTTGAAAGGGCGGTACCAACACGGGCGCAAACAACACGCTCCCAGCATAGCGGCATTAGATGACAAATTTTTTAAATGTAGATAAAATGTTGTCATTAAATTTCAGGACACCATTGACAGATATTCAAGAACTGTTGATACCATCGTGGAAGAAAATTAAACTCAATGTTTGTATAGAAGAAATACTTGATTTATTTTAACAAAAAAAAATATTTGCTATAAAAACTGCACCCTTTTATCGCGTTCTCTGTATCTCCACCTTAACACTTTTATTTACTTCTTTTATTTCGCCTTGCTGTGCTCAATAAACTGAGAAAACTGCAAGCTTAGCTATTTTATTTTAATGTGAACAGCTGGATTAGAAAACTGAAACACGAAACTTGGTATCAAATTATTTCTTGTTCTTTTATTACCGTGGTGACCGCACTTTCTGCGAGCTAATTCGAAATTATCGCGGTTGCGGACACACTGTAAAATCCGAGAAAGATTGATTCACAGCTTCCCCTCCCCTCCCCTCCTTCAAGGAACACGCCACAATGACGCTGTTCTTGGTGTGAGGGACTCTCGAATCCAAACGAGTATTTCAGCGTCTAATCTTGTTGATCATGGTCTGTTTAGTTTGTAGGGCTCTTCCAGTGTCGGGTGACACATGGACGAAAGTGGCTGAAGGCGTCACTCAAATTCGGTGACAACAGGGAAAGAAAGCGGTCGTTATTATTCAGCTTGATTTCTCAATCTGTTCTCTTAGGTCGGTTAGTGAAACTTTCTGGTCGCTGGTGATGTAATGTTACCATGCTCATTGTTTACTTTTTTTCAAATCAAGAAAACGAACTAATTTAAAGACCTATTATTTGTATTCTTACAAACTTTTGAACAAATTGATGGCTCTGGACCAAACTTAGAGCATACGTAGCCCAAACAACTCCGGGTTTAGTTTGTGTCTTCCTTGAAACTTGCATACTATATTTTAAATGGGTCTACAAAATGAAGCTATCCAAAGCTATCAAACGATCTTGTTTTGTCTCATTTTATCGAAACTCACAATGCTTAATTAAAGAAATAAACAAGAGTATTACTAATCAAATCCATTTATTGTTTCCTCAAGGTGTAAATTAACTGGGCCAAGAGTGATCAAAATGTTTGTTCATTAGGTTTTTTGTTTTTTATATTTTCAGCCAATCCTTGTACACACAATATTATACTCACTATTATAACACTTGGTATTAAAATGTTTCAAGTATGCCTAGATTAATTAAAACTTCAAAGAAAAATTCTAATTTATAATCGGTACTAACAAAATTATCTTTAATCATAGGATTCTAAAAACCTGCAATGTAACCTGAACAACGCGCTTAGAAATTCTTCAACTTCAAAATCACAACAACAAAATCTTATATTATTTTAACATTCAGCTCTGACTATGGTAAAACATTATTTTATTCGATTGAGGAAAGCTGGATCTTTGTTTCTTACGTCTACATTAATATAAAAAAACTGTTACATTTGGCGTAATATTTCGCTAAAAATAAACAAAGTACACCTTTTTCACATACATTTTTAGCTAGAAAATTTAAGTTTTTTAATTCCACTTTGGCTGGTCCATATTTTAAAATGATAAACCATTTATTAAATAATGCAGTTTCTGAACGTCCGCAATGTTTCTCAGCGTTCTAGTAGAGGGCCCCATTTAGGCCAGTATACACTGTCGTGTCTATCTTGCGCCAATAACCATGCCAGTCCAACTTTCGTGCAAGTAAATGGTTACACACATTTTTAAATACCGTGCAAAGATTTACTTGCGAAACAGTTGAGTTCACCACATGCGTCATGCAAACTCTTTAATTTGCATGCAAATATACGTTTGCACTGTTATGTTGGCACGCCAGTAAAACATGACAGTTTAAACCTAACTTTAAGCAGCATCCGTTTTTTTTATAGCATAACCAATTTTTAAACTTTGATGCACAGTAGGCTTACTAAGAGCTATGTTACGTAACACCGTGATTCACACAGTTCCTCCCTTAATTTAACAGCATGTAGATATTAGAACTTACCCCTCTCAAAAGTTCTACGTGGTTTATGAATGATCCCTAGACATTATCATGTATTTAAAGCAAACCAACAGTGAACATTGCGCAAACCGTATTTCAAGGCTGAAACTTTCTTTTGTGAAGCAATGTTTCTATTTTTCAGGTATATAACTTTCTGCATTGTTTGGACTGTCCCACTTGTATTATATTTAAAAAAACATATGAAATTTGTCGGTGCATAGCCTTGATATTTAGGGATGATATAGTCACATTTTCATACATAAATATATATTTTATAATAATTATATAGATATTTTGAATATTCTTCCAAAAGTCCGATCTCAATCTTAGGGAAGGGGGATTTATACCAATATGTTATATGTTTTCGTTGCAATATCAAGAGACTTTTTTATCTTAGATTTATTAGAAAGGGATTATACTGCTTTGATGGTATCGACAACTGGGTGTGTCACGTCACACTTAACCGTTAAATGTATAATAAAACTATTCATTTAATTGAATCTGCCATTTAAGAAAAGGTTTAATCCATCTTATTATTGTGAAGTATAAAGGATTAATTGCATGAAACTTAATGCTATTTTTTTTCTTTATCAAGGACAGTGGAGAAAATCTGTCTGGTTAATTGATACAATTTATAAACTGTCAAATTTATTTGTTAGTCTAACCCAAATATATTAATTTCCTTTGATTGTTTATTTGTTTCCTAAGAAGGCAGTGTTCGCTGATACGAATTTAGTGTGCGTAGCGTGTGATAATGGAAAAGTGATTTATTTAAATAGTAAGTTATAGTTTGGAAACAAAATTTCACTGAACGGATTATCTTTTCTTGGACATATTTTAATATTGTGTCACCAGCGCACTTCCGGAAAATCACATCAAGTTATTTCAATCTCAGACCAAATTAAGTTTTTTTATTGAACAGATGCTTGTCAATAAAAAAATAAAAATTACGCCAAAACAACAGAAACATCTTATTTAAAAATACTAATTTTAAAACTATTGCTTTGGAGTATCCTTTGGAATCTTAAACGTCGATTCCACCATTATATAAAACCTACATAAATATAATTTGTTTTTAATATAGCTATCTTATGATCTCAGGAGGGATGAAGTACAATGTCACATTGGTTCCATAAGGTTATTTATTATTATTATTATTATTTTTCACAAAGCCAGTTTAGATACACTAATGAATGTGCTTAACGGTATTTTGAATATCGTGTCATACGCCTAGCCTACGTTTGACACATCTTTAGTGCTTTATATTATCTTCATATGTTGTGCGCTTTCCATCGGTTCCCCTGCAGCCTTGAGGTTGACCAATTGATGAATCACCGTGTTTTTCTCTCTGCTCACTCATTTGTCTCACCGGAATATGTGGACAATAGCTGTGCAGTGTGTGTGTGTGTGTGTGTGGATGGACTATAACTAATAACTTGACACGATTCTCACTCGAATGAACGGGTAGAAAGTTCCAGTAGGCTCACACTAGGTTATATTTTTCATGATTATCATAACAATCTGATAATTTTGACCAAACCAAATTTTAAAAAAAGTGAGTGATTGTGTTTTTAGTAAGCCTTATGTAAGTATCTCTGGTCTAGGAAACTGAGATTAACGGCCGGAGGGTTCGTTGTGATGACCATATAACACCCTCTTTCCGTAAATGTTGGCACTATCGCGGTGGCCGATTGGTTAGTGTTGCTCGCTTGCGGGCTAACGCCATGGAGATTTTTT
>CABFWB010001215.1:110710-146600 GCA_902151455.1 Timema bartmani
ATGTTCGTTCATCTTTTTTAGTTATTTATTGATGTGCCTTCATTTACACATTCTATTATAATCAGTCATCCAGAGATTATGTAATCCTGGAAGGGACGAGGTTGTTAAATCGGATAAAATCGGATAATTTTTAATTTCGTAGCTTTGGAATAAGATTATTACTATAGGATCTTGTACTATCATTAGGCTTTCTTCCAGTACACTATACTAAGATTGTATTATCATGTCACTACTTTTACAAGATATACATTTAAATCTAAATTAGCCAACACTGAATATTAGTCCCAATATCTACCAAAATTGTCATCTGCAAAACATCCCTTGGTCCATAAATATGCTACATTTGAGTAGGTCTATGTTAGGATTATGTAAAGAAGAAGGGCATACTTATAAGAATGTATACTAATAAGTAATAGGCATAATATAGTAAGATAATACAAATGGTACCCGCTTCGGTGGCCGCGTAGTCTAAGGTGTGCATCTCGCAATAGACTAGACTGCCGAAGACGGAGATTGGGGTTAGATCCCGGCTGGGTTTACTGAGGGTGTTTTTTTCCTAAATGGTTTTCTATTCTCCCTCCACTCAAATTCGGATACACTTTCTCTAAATTTGACCTTCTTAATCCCTAACACATTAGTGTAATAGTACATAGGCGTATAACCCGAACGGGTACTAAGACGTGGTGCTAAACAAATATATACATATATATCAATAATCAACGCAAAATAAAACTAAGTTTGTTTTTTCCAAACCTTTCTCCCACTTTCTCCTACTATAGCTTACGTTTAAAACTGTCAGCCGTCAAGGAATAGATTGGTAATAAATAGTTTGAACAAAGTATGTAATAATTCCTACGATTAATAGGAACACTTTTAGTTCACGTTCCTGATTTCATAGGACCAGACTGTTTGAACAAAGTGATAACTGACAACGGGGGGTGAGAGGGCACCCTTAGATTCGAGAGAGATAGAGAGAGGTACTCCCATCTTCTCCACTCAGACCGGGGAAACTAAGGTGCGATTCCTGAGAGAGAGCGCCGAAAGAAAATTTTCCAGGCCTAGGAGCCGGATTCTTATTTAATTAGCTTTTAGTCTCTTTTTGGGGGGTTAGTCTCTTATAGTTGGGTTTTTTTTATAGAATAGGTCTCTTTTCTCTCCTTTTTTGTGCCTTCAAGTGCTCAAGAAATTAAAATTATGAGTCCATGAAAAAAAATTGGGAAGTTAGAAAGTAAGATACCACAAACAAAAAAGGATCATAAGTCAACTTCTGAAGCATCTAATCGGCTGTTCAAAGAAGCTAATGAACAATTGAAGAGAGCAATGCAGAAGGGGAATTTGCAGGAAGTTAGTGTTGCTTAGGGTATGTCGAAGGGTATTAAAAACGAAACCATGCATTAAACTGAGCAGCAAAAGCTCAAAGTTATGGAAACTCTTCGAAAAACTTTAGATAAAAGAAAAAATAGTGGGAACACTATTTATTTGCCAAAAAACCCTAAGAATTCTAGATTTATTTTTTATTTTAATTGCAGATAATAGTTGTATCTCTCCATTGTTTTGTATTTTTCAAGAATAAACGTTAACTCTCTACATGTTTTCTTTTTGCTCAAAGTTGAAACATAACAATATTGTTATACCTGTGCTTTGGATTCCCAAAAATTATCATTTTTGTTTAGTTTAAACAAGCTATATTTTCACTTTGGGCTATGAGCTTCCAAACAATATATATATGCGCACGCACACACACACACACATACACACACACACACACAAACACACACACACACAAACACACACACACACAAACACAGTATATTCTACTATATGATGTACTACATAATATTGTTTGTAAGTTTTGGAGTTAAAAATAATGGTTAAATAGAAAATTTTTGAGAAATCTAAGTGGGAAGAAAAGCACTGGGCAAAAATTATTGTAAATGATCCATTTTATATCAAGCTTAAGAATTTTTTCAGTTTTTTTTTTTAGTGTGACTTTTGAGGTAGTTTTACATAGAAGTTTTGAGAAGAAAACTGTATTCTCAATCATTCAGTAGCTCTACAAAGTGTGTGTACTTGTACCTACACCTTTCATCTTTTTCTGGTCTCAACCGGCCCCTTATGGTTGGGAACTATAAAAAAGAAACAAAAATTTGTGTGAAAACATTTGAGCAGAAAACATTTGGCCGTATTGAGCATTTGGCGCTTTGCTCTCTTTTTGTACTCTTTTGAGTCTCTTTTATTGTCATTATAATCACTTTTATCTCTTTTTTGGGGGTGGTCTGCCACTCCTAACCCTGATTTTCTTACGCACGGGAGTTTTTCTCATGCTGTGTTTCTTCTTCAAATTCAGTCTTATCATCTTGTTGCGGAAAATAACAAGTCTCTAGGACTCTGCACACTGCCACTAAATCATATTAAAACAACACATATCGTGCACTGTCTAATACCCGCTTCGGTGGCCACATGGTCTAACGTGCTACTCTCGTGTTGGACAAGACTGTCGAGGACGGGGAGATCGAGGTTCGAATCTCGGTCGGGTGCACTGAGGGTTCTTTCTTACATGGTTTTCCATTCTACCTCCACGCAAATGCGGGTACACTTCATTTCAATTCAAACTCTCTCATCTCATACATATTATCGTAATTAGTACATATGCATATAATCCAAACGGTTAGTAAGACTCAGTGCTAACATTTGTTTGATTAAGGTTGACCGCAAAAAACCTTGTTTGTATTTTCTAAAAGTTCCTTTCTTTAAAAAAATCTTCCTATAAGGTTCGTGATGACTCTTTGACACGTTGATTTTAACTAACGAAAAGCTCGGAATGCTCATTGGGCTCTGTTAAACATTTTGGTCTGTATCTATTCTGGAGCTTTAAGTAATTCACCTACGAAATTAAATTAAGTAAAAAATGACAACCCGTTCATGGGAATCCAACCTGAGACTTTTGACTTTACGCAAAAATGTTATATCACTAAACCATCCTGGTTAATCTCGTATATTGGCCATCTTTCACTAGTTGTTGGTGTATTGAGTATGTGGTAACTGGTGAAGATATTGGTCATTAAAAACTATCCACTATCATAGTATAATTATACACTATCTACGGTAGGTGTTTTAGCGATCTGCTTATTAAGATTAAAATTAAATTAAAATGTAATGTAGTTCCGGAGGACCAGTTTTAGTCACACTAAAACAGAGGTGGGATATGACCGTTGATATATAAAAATGTATTTGGTGGAGCCTACCTTTGAGTGATGTCTTTGGCTGGATATCCGGGAAAACCTGAGTTCGATAGTCTTGTTTCAGAGTAGGTTCTTCTTTGTAATATTAATTTGCGAGAGGAGCTCCCCTAAACACTCGCATTTAATGAGTACATTTTATAATACGGAAACACACAGAGATTGAACACTATTAACATAATATACCTACATAGTCGCGCACTAAATCATTTTTACACGGAGTTTTGGAGAAGTTCAAGTTCATATTCAAACAAAATAGAGCAAGAGAGGTTCACTGAGTTGTGACCGAGATTGGTTTTCAATGCACACCTGTTTGTTGAGTACCACATGCCACGTGTAACAGGATTGACTTACAGTAGGAGAGATGTCAAGTGACAGCTAGAAGAAAGTTCTATATTGACATAGCTGAAAGTGACTGTCAGCTTCTTCGTAAAAAAGTGTCAATAAACACTTCCAAAAATACTTTCCTAAAGATAACTTTATAATTGGAGTTTTCGTAACTGATTGAAAGAGCAAAATATTTTAATAAAACTCTTACGTTTGTTTTCTTTTAGAACTCTGGAAGGTATGTGAAAATACCTTTCCCGGAAAAGTTGGTATACTCTTTCTCGCTCGATCATAGAAAAATTCAGTGTGGAAGGCAACGAACATGGGATTTCTACCAGATGGTGCAGTCAGCACTAACCAGCTGTAGGACTGAGTGAATGCCTAGTTCCTGATGGATAGATATCACATCAAACCAACCTTAGGGCTGTTTACTCAAGAATAATAATGTTTGTTTTTTTATTTTTGCGGGTGTGGTAACAAGAAATATTATAGTAGGCCTATATGAAATAATAAATTAAAAGTATTATATTCACACTTATATCTTGATATACTGGCGACCAAAATAAATAGATTTGTTAACTTAGAGAAAGAGCCTTACAGAATATTAGTTCCTAAATAAAAAGTTTTTATTTTGGGAGACAACACATAAACACTATAATCAAAGACGGTTTGTATTACGTCATCAAGCGTCCTTGTTTCGGCCGGTTCGCTGTATTAATTTACTAATATAAGAGAAAGTAGCGTTTTAGAAGATCTTATTTTGAAAAGCATTTTTAAGTGAACTACAGAAAAGAAACATCCAAACGGCTATTATCATAAGTTCGGCTATTTTCATAAGTTCTTGTTTTACAAACCGTTTTACAAAATAGTTAAAAACAAGTAGTTTGTTGTGAATGTTTTGACTGCCAAAATTAACTACAACTCAATATACTATGGTCTTGCATATCATATGGTTTGGCGAATGGATACATGTACACACCTCTCCTTCCATAAATAAGGTATACGTAATGACGATATTAAAATTACATTTAAATAGGACTCACGTCGCAGTAAAGGGAGATCACCTCACTTGACCACTTTAAGAGATACGTGAAACTGGCAGTTTTATCAGCGCCAGGATGTCTGGCTACAACCTGGGATGTCGGGACTAGAGCTCGAATCCTGGACGTGTGCAATCTCCCCCCCCCCCCTCCGGAATATTTGCCCTCCCTCTTGGAATAAATCTCCCTCGCTATATATTTATTTCACACTTAAATTCTCGTAAACGATACAATTAAAACCTAATCTTGATAGTTTCAAGAGGCATCCAATTTTCAAATCTAAATTAGAGTCAAGGACCACTTTGAATAAATCCTAGGGGCATCCAAAGTTCCAAATATTCCTGGGGAGAGCCCCTCTAAAGGCATATAATTTTCAAAAAAGGCCCAAGCAAGAAACACTTCAAATAACTTCTAGAGACATCTAGTTTTCCCAAAATTTCCAGGCGAGGGCCTTCTAAAGAACTTAAAGCTCCTAGAGGCATTCACTAAAAAAAATAGTTGAGGACAACTCTAAATAACTCCAAGGCGCATCCAATGTTTAAAAGATTTCTGAGGAAAAGGGCATATAATTTTCAAAATATGTCCAATCGAAGAACATTCTAAATATCTCCTAGATACATATAGTTTTTCCAATATTTTTAGGTGAGGACCTTCTAAACTCTAAAGCATCTAAAACTTCTAGAGGCAACCACTTTGAAAAAATGTGCAAGGAGAATATCACTTAAATAATTTCTAAAAGCCTCTAGTAAAAATAATCAGGCAAAGATCGCACTAAACAGCTTCTAGGGACATAAAAAACACCTGGGGTATGAGTACTTCAAATAGGTTTTAAAGTATAGTTTAAAAAAGCATCGAGGCATTGACCACTCTAAATAGCTTCAAAGAGCATCCAACTTTTAACATTTACTTTGGCTTATGGTGAAAAAGCTTCTCAAAATACCCCCCCTCTACACAAATAAGGTTCTGCCACCAATGGTGTTGATATAACTCTTTGCTTAGAAAGTGCACCTTGAATACCATAATTGAAAATACTTGGAAAATTAACTTTACTATTCTGTCGCATATCACTGATATCTACAGCAAAGAAGAGTTGGTCACGCTTAGAGCCACGTTTATAACTTCAACGAAACATAATATAAAAGTGCGCATTGGAGAACACTACGCAATAATAATAATTTTTTATGAAGCCTGTTTAATTTCTTGCTTCTTTTATTTCATTCTACGCTCCAGCTTGCACAGTATACTTGGTAATTTAGTTGGATAGTCATTAAACTCTCGGTCCGCCTTGTTGAGATATAAGAACCCGCTTCAGTGGCCGAATGGTCTAAGGCTTCACTCTCGTGCCTACTGATGATGGGGAGATTGGGGTTTTAATCTAGGTTGGGTGCACTGATGATGGGTTTTCAAATATTGTTTTCCACTCTACCTCCACGCAAATGCGGGTATACTTCATATAAATATAACCTTCCTCATCCCTAAAACCATTAGCGTATAAACCGAACGAGTAATAAGACGCGATGCTAAACAAAAAGTAAGATATACGGTTTTCATGGTTCTTAGTCAACTAAAGATTAAGGATATAACACTGTAAATATGGCACTAGGGCTTGAACGCTCAAAAGAGCGTTTTAAATGTTTATTTTTGCTTTATATTCACATTTCTTTAATGATCCCAAGACAAAACCAACTCTGTATTAGGATTCTCCTAGGAAGAAACATTTAGAAAATACAAACTTTTATTTCGTGGTCACCTTTTTTATTATTTAACTATATTTTTGAATTATTTTATAGGTACAATAAGTCCTCAACATGTAAGGTTAATATTAATTCCGAAGGTTTCCGCGCAAGTTGAAAGAACGCCCAAGCCAAATAGTGCTTAAATGCGATGTATTTTTTACGTATATGTTTCAAAAACTAATTTAGGGTTATACTTAGTTTACAATAAGTAATACCATAAGAACAACTTGCGCTCAAGGTAGAACAAAAAAAAAAGGTTCTACGTCAATGTACAAGACACACCATCTATTATGTTTAAAGTGGCGATTGATAGTTGGCGTTACTTACTAGTTGTGAGTTGAAGTACCGCTACCACGTATCTACGAATCCGCGTCAGTTATGTTCTGCAATCAATGTTAACTTTATCCAACTTAATAACTGCATACCCGTAACATTACGCTTTAGCGTAGCTGTATGTGTTCTTTCTTTTTTTTTCACTCGTTACATTCTTGTCAATGTACATCAATATAATGAGCTCAACCACTGACATTTCTCTTCTAATTGACATGAGAATGTATATTTTTGAAAGAGCTGACCCAACTAGATATCTATAAACATTTTTATCCCATTTAACTTCATCTTGGTATCAAAATACGTAAAAATGTTTGTCCTGGGCATTTGTTCATTTATCTGTACTAATGTGACCTTCGCTTACCCTGCAAGATAGCAAGCTCACCTTTCATTATTTCACTGTATAGCTTATAAGAGGGTCATATTGTAATACGTCGCGGTAAGCTGCCACCTCTCAGGGTAAACGGAGTGTACATTTTATTTATTTTATGTATTTTTATATAAAGGCAGAGACATAAGTATTGGAGGAAATATTGAATTTAAGGAATACATATCCGCTTTGATGACCGTGTGGACTAGCGTGCTACTCTTGCAGTAGACTTGACTGCCGATGACGGAGATATCGAGGTTCAAATCTCGGTCGGGTGCACTGAGGGTGGTTTTTTACTCTCCCTCCACGCAAATGCGAGTACACTTCCTATTAATATAACATTCCTAATTCCTAAAACCATTAGTGTAATTTGTACATAAGCGTAGACTCTTATAACTCGAACGGGTGGTAAAAAAAAAATTATAGAACAAAAAAGAATTAAAAGTAGAGTGGATAAATGAAAGGTAGTCGCGGTACCTTTGATAAATGTAAAAGTCGATCGAAGCCCAAAAAGGTTGCCGACCCGTGCAGTTTCATATCTTATATCTCCAGGAGCATTGAACAATTATTCGAACTACCTAAAGAGTTAATAACGAACACGTGTGTGTTCCAGGTGGAGTTGTTCGACGCCGTGCGACGACGGCGTGGTCGAAGCGCCGCGGCGCGAGGCGACACCAGTGAGGAGGACGAGGATCTAGGACTACCCCGCAGTCCTTGCAACTCGCCTACCACCGCTGATGTTCTGCTCGAGAAGGGAGGACTCAAGGTCAGCACCACACTACACATAATTATGATAAATTACAGTCAGATCGACTTAAAAAAAACTAGTTTGGCAATTCACCCACAAGGGGGGTGAAGGCACGTGGGCTGAGGCGTCAACCTCGTCTGATCTTATTTACCCGTGACGAGTAGGTTGGGGTTTGAATCCTGGCTGGATGTACTCAGGGTAATTTTTTTCTAACTGGTTTTCCAGTCTCCATTCACGCATATGCGGTTATATTTACTCTAAATTCTATTTTTCTCGCCTCTACCCCAATGAATATGAATATTCGAATGACCAGGACGGGTAGAAAGAGATGGTGTAAAAAAAACTTGGGATATTTAAAAGCTACTAGATCTACTTTTATATAAGTATACGCCAATACTCGTTCTACGTAGTTGTCATTTTTCACAGTTTTAAATAAAGTCATATATTTAACTTTTTTTAATATTGTCTATTATATCTGCCTTCACCCGTGATCACATGGTATAAGGCAAAGGTCGGCAGCCTCTTTGGCCGTTTGGGCTTAAAAAATATTAGTGGGCCAGTTTGAGAAAAATAGTGAGCAAAAAATAACTTTATATTTCTCATACATTAATTAGTTATCAGTCTATTTTTATGAACACAATTATTGTTTGTTTGCTAAATTTTTGCCAGGCCAGATAAAATAAGTCGGTGGGCTGGATCCGGCCCGCGGGTCATATGTTGCTGACCACTTGTCTTTGGCGTCAGTCTCACAATATATTATATTTCCCCCGACTGAGAGTTCGAGGTTTGGATTTGTGTGGAAAATAAACTCGTGAATTAAAAAGTGGTGCCACGACTTAATATTCCCTTCACCCACTTCGGTGGACGCGTTGTCCTACTGTGGTACTATGGTGCTACTCTCGCAGTAGACTAGACTGCCATATGATAGGTAGATCGAGGTTCGAATATCGGTCGGGTGTACTTAGACAGTTTTTTTCCCTCAAAATGGTACGCTCTCTCTCTCTCTATGCAAGTGCGGGTACACTGCCTATAACCTTTCTTATCTCTAAAACTACTAGCGTAATTAGTACATAAACGTATAACCCGAACGAGTAGAAAGACGCGCTGCAAAAAAAAATTCATCCACGTTTCGGAATATTCTACACTGTATAAGTCGATATTACTTTAATGCAGACAGACTCTAAGTCTACGATCGCAGTAAGAAAATGACTATCTAATTATATTATAAACTTATTAAGCTTTGAAAGATTTTTTGTCTGTGTGTTTCATTTAACTGCATCCAACTGTGTTTTTAACACCAAATGAAACTTCTTTTTAAATTGCATCACTTCTATGAGCCGGTCACGATTTGACCCACAATTTCTTGCTATGGTGTGACCAGGAAGAGCTCTACAATGTATTTACAGCATGACCTGTTCAAAGCCCGAAACAGGCCACGAATTGGCTGGACTGTTTGCACATTGGCCAGCTGATCCAGCCAAATCGTGAAATATTGATGTGGGAAAACTTTATTTCGCGTTCTGGCCAGCCAAAGCGCGAATTGGCCACGACAGACTGGCTAGTATCCTAAGTGTTGGATCCTAACCTAACCTAACTGCTATGGCTAGGGAGTCTAATGGGGATACCCGTGCAGACCGGATGAGCATCGGAAGCCCCATCTACCAACCGTCACACCGCCACTTTAGATAGGAAATAACTTAACCTAATTGTAAACGTGGTAGTATATAAAAAATAAACAGTAGAATTTACTAGACAGGAAATAACCGAAAACATTCCTCATAAAGAAATATTATAAAGAATAGCATCATCGAGTCAGTCTAAAACTGGGTGTCAAGGATTTTTAAGATGCTTTTGCACACGAAAATGTTCAAAAGGTTGGTGCAAATGTAAACGAGCTAATATGTTGAGTCTGAAACACTTGCATTATGGTTTTTTAAAGTCACAAATGTTTGGTGGGTACGAATTATTTACCTAAGTTTATGTTCTTTGTGTATGTATATGTCTATATATTATTTTGCACCATGATTTACTATCTGTCCGGAATATTTTCATTTAGTTACTCTGATAGCATAGAGCAGAGATGAGGAACTTTGAATTTTTAAAAAAACTACCCGAATTTACGTGGAGGGTAGTTGGCAAATCATTGAGGGAAAAACCACCTCACTACCAAATACTGGGATCTGAACCCTGACCTCTCCGTCACTGACAAACTATTTTAAAGAGTCCTGACACCTCAATCAGCAGTTTCACCGATGCGAGCATTTATTATGTATATTTTTTAAGGTCCTTACATATCATTCATGACTTAATGGGTATTTTTTGTGACAGTTTTGAAAGTTAATTTATCGGTTCCTTTTTTTTTTATCGTATGGCATACATGACCGGGAGAGACATGACCTCCAGGTTCGGTCGCCTTATGTGTAGACAATTAGCCACTCTGGTATCACAGAACTTTGCCCAGGGTACACCATAAGAGGTTGTCCACACGTCGCGTCGTACCCGCAATGAAATGATGTGATGATTGGAAAAATATCGGTATTACCTATATAACTTATTGAAATGTTAAGCTAAAGGTCCCGCTTTCAATTCCAATGTACTTTTGTCATTTATCAACTGCACGTGATTAAAATACATCAATGTACTTTCAAAGAGGGTAGAAATTGTCAGAAAATAAATTCCCTTCTTACCCATGGACACATCAACATCATGGGCCTTTCTTAATGGAAAGTGTTTTGGTCTCATTATTCTGTATGAACGCCTTGACTTATAGCGTGTATACAACTTATCGTACACTACTGTGTAGCGGGCTTCACGTAGCCCAGGCTATTTACGGTTGAACTAACGGTAGCGGCGTATTAATTTTTACCCTTGAGAAAATTACTTAAAGTGTACAAGCACTCGACCTCATGGGCAAGTAGTTAAAGGTCAGCTACACATCTTGGCGGACAGGGGGGGTCGATACCAGGCACAGTTGTACTTCTGTCGCAAACCTTGAGCAATATTGTATTATCTCTACAAAGTTAAATTACTTTGATTTATTATATCTAGAGATAGGGTAAAATAGCATTAATTTTAAGTTTTTTTAGCATTAAATCTCACGGAAGTATTTTTTTTTCCTTCTAAACATATACAGTGTCATTGTTTATCCACTGTTCACTTATTCCTGGGTCGATCTTGATAGTGCGAGTATCTTGTTACGACTGAACAACTCGAATAAGAGGTCACCATGTTCAGAGAACTATATTATTCTAGGTGTGTATTGCTGTCCTCCCACTAAAACATCTAATTGGTCCTTGAACTCGGTGATCTGGGGATAAAGTTCTTGTCTCAGGATCCGATGTTTGGGGGTTCAAACACAGACGGGGTCGACGTATTTTTCTTGAGTGATAAAAATCCGTAGCACAACTTCATTCGGAGGGGAAGTAAACCCTTCAGTCTCATGTCGATTGTGGTATGTAAAATAACCCTGGTAGGTACGTAAAAATACCTTTCCTGGCACAATCGGTAGACCCTTTCGCTCGCACTAATAGAAATTCTCGTATGCTTATATAATCAGTCTGTTCTGAAAGTACACACGTTAAATACCTTAAATAAATATAAACAATTCTAATGGGTTGATTCGTTAAGGGAGGTGGAAGGGAAAGTGAATCAAGTTCGCATTTTTGCAGTTTGTATGACAAAGCCCTTTTTATGGACAACATAAATTAAATATTGCTTTTGTACGTAAATTTGGTGTAACTTTCTACGTATTGTAATTTCGTTCTTGAATATCTGTCGTTAGCATCATGGAATTTGACCAGATTTTTTTTAAATAAAGAGAGGAAGTCATAGTCACATTACGTGATGTCCACATCAAATATCCGAAAGTTGTTTGTGATTACTAAATGGAAAAAAATTAAACGAAATGTTTGTACTGAAGCAATATTCTATTTATTTTGGCCAACAATTTTTGTTTCATCACAAAACCTAAAAAAAAAAAACTTTTAATCACGTTCCCTTCAACGTTAAGAAGGGGTACTACCATCGTTGCTGTAGGCCTTGGTTCGATCCTTTCTCTTGTACCTAGTTTTTAAATCATTTAGTGAAATGAGGGTGGGATACTTTTTTTAATTTTGGGGTAGCTTATTTGAATACTATTATTTCAAATGGATTATTACGTAGCTAGGGGGCTTTGATTGCATTGGTCGGGTGTACTGAGGTTTTTTCCAAAACGGTTTTCCACTCTCCCTCTACGCAAATGCGAATACACTTCCTGTATGAATAACTTTTAAATTCCTAAAACCACTAGCCCAATTAGTACATAATCGGTATAACCCAAACGTTGATTTAAAAAAACTAGTCGGCTCTGGCGTTTTAACGTGTTTTTACGGTAATTACTGACGCCCTATCGTGTTTGATTGCGAGACTACTAACGCCCGACTAAGAAATATCCACGTCACCTTGAGTATTTGCTGGCACAGTAGCACAGAGTGGCAAGTAGGGTACAATCTGTGTGTGTGCCAGTGGAGCAAGAAACCCGTCGTTCGAACCGTAAGGTCGGCGACAAGAGTACAGGCACAGAAAAACAAGCTAAGTCATTATATGTGCCCTGGGAGATTTTTTAAGCACTGTTGCCATAACCTCGAGACTAATTGCTAACCGTTATTTCCTTTTATTCGACGTTTGGTTTAAACAAAGTAGAATGGTGTAAAAAAATAGTGTAGTAAAATTTTGGACGTGTGCACTGTGCAGTCCCATTTATAAAATTTGACCGGAAGCACAAGTCTTTAAAATCAACACATTGGTATTATTATTTATTTAGCTTTCTTTCTGTGCTTCCTCAAGTTGTATACAATTGTTAACCCGAAGGTTTTTATTACTACTACTAAAAGGTGACCTGGTGATCTAGGGGTAAGGTGTCAGACTTCTGTGCTGAGGGTCCGGGGTTCAATCCTCGGTCCCGGCACAGAAGTAGGTCCTCCATTTCATCTCACAATCACCCTACCATTACACATTAGCGTAAGTGCGTACAATCCGAACGGATAGTAAGATGCGGTGATAATAATAATAATAATATTACTACTTCTACTATTACTACTACTACTACTTATAATAATAATACTGTATCGGTGGTCACGTAGTCTAAAGTGTCAGTCTTGCAATTTACTAAATTATGGACGATTGCAATGGGAGTAATTTTTCACATGAAATGTATCCCTGTAATATTCTTCATCATTTGGTGCATTACTTCTAACTTCCCTTCCAATCCTTCTTCTATAGATTAAATGTTAAATAAGTCTTGTGTTAAATCGTAGAAACTAAATAAAATCTACCTAACAAACTGCCTACGCAGTGAAATAATATTAAAACTGGTTTGCGTGACGACACTTTCTGTAACTTCGAATTAAAGTGAAATTATGAGAAATTTGTTTTGACCTGTTTGTACCGTTTTAACTCCTACACGTGAGCGAGCCCATTTTTAGCCAGAAACAACCTGAGTTCACGTGGGCATCGCCATTTAAAGATTCGTCCCTGAGGTATAATGCTCGAACTCGCTTTCGTATAGATCTCGATAGTCAGAACGACTATCTAATAGCCCGGACGTGCCTGAACGATGGTTGCCGACTATTCTTTTGAGTTATGGAAAAGCGTTTTTCTACATCATCTCCAAGCTAGTAGTGTCAAATTATTAAAAGAATTTTCGTATGGCTTTACAAAGTCGTTGGAAGTAAATATTTGGTGAATAAGGCCTCTGGTCACATCAGATGAATAGAGTATTGCTCTCAGGTCCTTTTCTCTTGGCTTTTCGCTGCATCCTCTATCCTCACTTCTTTTTGCTTTTAAAAACCTATCAGTTCCTGTTGTATATCTAACGAAGTCACTCGTTCGCCTAACCTTTGCTCTTCTTTGATCGAAATACCGATGCACGTTTGTAAAACTTGTGTTGCACACTCTTATTTGTAGTTTCCTTTAATTGTGCACAGTTGATTCCCACGAATAATATTTTCTTTCGCGTGTCCCGCGTTTTAATACCCGTTCAGACTATCCACATATTTATACTAATGAGTTATTAACGAGTAAGATAAAATCTAAAGGGAATGTACCTGTCATTTGTGTAAAAAAAAAGTGTGGGGAACCATTTAGAGGGAACAGCTCATTACACCCGGCCTAGACTCGAACCCCAATCTCCCAGTAATCTGCGAGTTAGGCTAGATGATACTGATGCTATAGCACACGTGCCTATTGATGTGGGTCCCACGGACACGTGTTGATATTTACAATTTGGGGCAGGGATGAATGATAAATATTACACACATTATTTTTGAATGTAACGCAGTTATTTCAAGATTATACTAAGAGCATATGGTATTTTCTGTAGGCTTTTATTTTTTTATAAAATCTGACCGGGTGCAAAAGAGGTGGTTTGTCCACATTTTGGTTTCCCATTCTCTCCAGCTTGTACACTCACTTTAGCCTGAAAGGCATCAGTCTTAACTTGATTGGTTATACCAGGGCAGGTCACTTCACGGATTCCTCATAAGGCAGCACACTTCATCTACAATAAATTTTGCAAAAATTACGAACTTTACCTAAATATAAGTTAATGTTTTTTTAGTAACCCATAAAGTTGCAAACAGTTTTTTAGTAGGGCCTATATTTTTATTTCTTACTATTCAATGAGGACAAATTTCAACCATCTATTTATTATATAGTTGTAGATGAACACTTTTGTTTAAATATTATATAAATTATGAAATTTGACAGAAAGTTTTTCGCTTTTCCTCGAGTTTGTTTTCTATGGATCTTGGTTCATTTATAAATTCAACTGAAGATATGTACATTATTGTACCCCAGCATGCTTAAAAATATATCTCAGCATGCATTAAGGATTATAAAATATAATATCAATTCACTCAAGAATGGAGTTCTAAAATCTTAACATCTCAACAGTTAATAATGCACTTTATTTTATTCTATTGTAGGAATTCAATTTGAGTTTGAGACTGTATAGTTTATAAACGATAAAGAGACATAATTGACAGAATATGCGAAAAGGCCGCATCGAACACCTGAAGATGCTGCGGGTTCCGTATATCAGGGTTACAGCCTGGTGCTATCCTTTGAGCCAGTGGTATTCGACCTTATTAATTCGCTTGCATCTAGGTATAATTTATCTTTTACTTTGTACCCCCAAGGTTGTTGGTGTATGATGTAACTTATACAAAGTCTATAATCTACAACTAAGATAAATTAAATCTAAAATAATGATTAAATACTATGTTTTAAATGAGAAAAATACAATATGTATAATTATACATATGAAAAAAACTACGTTGCCCCTTAGATGTCTTTGCGTACCCCAGCTTGAATGCCATTCCGCTATAAGCTACATCATAGGGGACACAAGCCCATTTAGATTATCCCCTTTTAGGGTAGGAGGAGGATACAGTTAGTCAAAATTAGGCTTAATTCTTTTTTAATCACCGCGTCTTACTACGTACTCATTACGCTGTTGAATTTAGAGGAAGTGTACCCTCATTTGCGGGGAAGGAGAGTGAAGAACTCTTAGGAAAACCACCCTCAGTGCACCCGACAGGGATCATCTCTAGTCCAATGGTCACCAAATGGTGGACCGCAGATACTTTTTTAAGGACCTTGACGAGATAGCGATAAACAGAATAAATTATGATATTTCGGTGGTGGGCGGGTAGTAGATATGGAAGGCCAGAAATAATACATAAGTAAAATAACTAAAAGGAAAGAAAATCACGTTTTTTAAATTAGTATAGTCCTATAGGTCTTGAACTTGAGTCACTGTTAAAGTTTTGCCGTACCGTGGAAGTATGTCGAGTTTTTAAAACGGACCTCCATCAAAAATAATTGGTGACCCCTGGCCTAGTTTATTGCGAGATTAGCGCCTTAGACCATGCGGCCACCGAAGCGTGTCTTAGTCCTCTTCCTCTTGGGCAAACTCGCAGCGATATCCTCAGCGGGGTGACTGTGTCTCAGCGATCAAGACTGATATTCTAGCTCTGTCGATCACGGCAGAACCATTTTAGAACCTTAGAACACCCGCATAACATCTAGCTTAGGTAGGTAATACGACTTGAACTGGATGTCGCATTGTGGTGCGATTTTATGTATTCTATTTGAAAAAAAACCCCAGTGGAATTGAGACCAGTGTGGACAGTTTTACCGTATTTAAAAAAAATTACGACAAAAATTAAAAAAAACTATTAAACTTATCCGAAAGTCGCTGTTGTCAAGTAACGAATGCAGAAAACCACACTTCGGTACGTGTTCTGGTTCAAGCGTAATCTTGTATCTAATTTTCTGGTTAATGTCGTGAGACTGCCCTCAAATACTGTGTTGTCTGAGTATATAAGCGTTCACATTGCACTTTTGGGGTCATGGATAGCTGTAAGCAATACAGATTAAGAACCACACATTTTAACTATAGTCGGCTCGCCATAAGAATAACTTAAACTAACACTTGAATGCAATGAATCATCGGGAATCCTATAGGGGTGCCGCGAAAATATGGGGAATATATAAATAATTTAAGTCCATAATTACTGCTCCAAAAATTATTATTGTTCTAGTTAATATTAATTAAGTGTTTCTTCGGTAAATTTTCAATCCAACTTCTTAGCTCAATGCGTCTGCCTACTGAGCTAAGGGTCCCGGATTAAATTTCTGAGGTGGCCACAAACTTTATGATAAGTAAAATTGGGGGCTCACCTTTTACAGCATATATAATATAAATATGTATATTATATAAATATATATATTTTAAATGTATAATCAATCGATTCATATAATGCACTATAAATTCTGTAAATAATATGTATATAGCAAAATTTCAGTAAACTTCCGATCACAACATAATAGACCTATCGGGTTTTTACTACCCTCTCTAATAAGGGTTTTCATAACTCCTAGCTTGTGGACATAAAGACGTTTCATACTAGGACTGCCGCGAAATATTGGAGATATAAATCAAGGTTGCCGCCTGTTAAAAAGGTTGAGAAACACTTACTTAATCAACTAACAATATCAAGTTAGCTATTATAACTTTATAGTAAAATTGGTAGAAAACTAAATCTAAAACTAAATGGCGTAGTTAGCTAACACGCTTGTCTCGTGTTGAGCTTGACTGCCGAGGACGGGGAGATTGAGGTTCTAATCTCGGTCGGGTGAACTGGTGGTGATTTTCCTAAATGGTTTTCCACTCTCCCGCCACGCAAATTTGGGTTCACTTCCTCTAAAATCAATTTTATCAATTCCTAACCCATTAGAATAGTTAGTACTTAAGCGTATAACCCGAACGGGTAGTAAGACGCGTGCTAAATAAATAAATAAATAAATAAAATCTTTCAAAATACTTTAACTAATAAATGTTACCTCACTCCCCGTACACCGGTATAAAGACAACACATTCACTTGTGTTGGCAATAAGAGTAGTCTTCCTGCGTCCGGGTGGGATCTATGGTCCACATGCGCGCTAGCTGGGCCGCGTGGTTAGGTAAGCTTGCGTCATGTCGGTGAAAGATACTGCCATGCACGAGTATCTACGCCATCTCAAGAGGGGTGAAAATCTTGAGACGTTTTGACTGATGTCTAAAATAAATTTGTTTTTTTTCAATGGAAGTGTTCTTGTAGCATTGTTCTTTGACGCTCGCTCAAACTCGTCAACTTGCGCCAAAGACTCAGTTTCGGACCTCTGATGTAGAGGGCCTAGTTTGATACCAGGCTTGCAAGGTCGGGGTGGAAGGGAACGCAATTTAAGGTCCGTGTACTTCCAGCTTTTATGACAAAAAACATGTTCGCTCAATATATATAAAACATATCTTTAGTAGATCCTACGTATAAAGAACTACACTAAAAATGAAAAGAAAAATATGTATTATATTTGTAAATTTATAATCACTGATATAATTTTTTTTAGTATCGTGTCCTACGACCTGTTCGGGCTATGCGCTTATGTACTAATTACGCTAGTGGTTTTAGGGATTATGAAGGCTATAATTAGAGGAAGTGTACCCGCATTTTAGTGGAAGGAGAGTAGAAAACCTTTTCTGAAAAACCACCCTCAGTACATCCGACTGAGATTCGACCCTCTATCTCCCGTCATCGGAAGTTTAAATTACTGGGAGAGTAGCGCGTTAGACCATGCGGCCACCGAAGCGGGTCACTGATATAATTTATGTGAGGAATGGAAACGAAGTTTGATTCAACACAAAGACGATTTAGTTTCACATTTTTTACACCATCAAAAAACATGAAAGGCTTGCTCGCACAAATAATTTGTTGGAAAATACATTTAATGTTTCGGTGATTTTTATGAAAGTTCTTTGTGCTGACTAGCGAGAAAGCTAAAATAAAAGTGAATTCTTAAATGCTAATCTCAAGATGTGGGCACAAGGGGTGTGGCCAACCCCTCACTTTTCGGCCTCACTTTCTCGACGGGGTTTATTATGGGAAGGCATCTCCATTGTGTTTAGTATATACCAGTGAGTTACCCTTTTGTATACAACTTTTTAAGATCAAAAAAATATATATCTCGTGCACTCCATTTTGAAAATCTCTAACCCAAACTATACTGGTAACCTGGAACTATATTTCTAGTAGTAAGAATATGATGAAACACAAACTTTCCCCTACATACATTTTTTATCGGTGGATATGTGTGTATTATTCATAAAATCATATATTCCCCCCGTAGAAACCAGCTCACAGTTGAATTAAGATGCTAGAGTTTCTAAGAGTAGACTAGAATCTTATAAAACTAGCCTATAAGGTTATAATATCAGTGCAACTAAATATTAGATTCTTTTATAACCAAATTACAATTGTTGTTGAACGTCCACCAAGAAGCTATAGAAATAGAAGCACTCGTTAAATAGCCAGTCGAGATTAAATTTGGTTGAGATTCTCTTCTCAATGGCTTGCTATTTAAACACGATTTCCACATCCTTCTGATTCAGTTACTTATTTGTAATACTAACCTTTCTGTTCAGAATATAAACTTCGATTTCCTCAATAGTTCATACCTCATCAAAAAAGGTTCACGTTACAACTCGTTTGTTTGTTAACGTAACCATTTCAATTTCCCTTCCGCATTATGAAAGGAACGAGTAAGGAAGAGAGAGACTTGTTTTCCCCGCTTCTTCCTCTCCGTTACTCGGCCGGCGGGAAATGGGTTACCTCGCAGTGCCCAGGTAGGTCGGCGCATGCGCTCTCAGAACGTCTTGTCGGACTCGGCGCGGTCACCACGCGCACTCTCCCACGCGTCCTTTTCCACAAGCATTCCTACGTTGCGGGTTTAGTTTTATTTATGAATTGATTGTGTCATTCGAGTGTTCATTAGTGGTTTGTTTTTTCCCTGGCTGAGTGTTCTACACTGGTCTCGATCTTGTGTGTTTTTTGTTTTTAAATAAACGCGTTGTTGAGAAGGAAGAAATTGGTTGAAAGTGTAAAGAATAATTAAATCCGTTCTTGGTTGGTGATTAGCGAAACAACTTTTTCGAGGTGTGGATTTTTGCCGTGTTTGTTTTATTATTGTAAAGGGAATGTTGAAGTGAATTGAGCTATCTTCACTTAATTTTAATTATATACGTGGGCCTTTTTAAAATTTATTTTATTCCTTTGTAAGTGATTCGAATCAATGCTTTATTATTACTATCATTAATTTTTGCATATTTATATACACAACTTAAATTGATATTTTCCCAAACGAACTATTTAGTTAAATAGCTCAAAATGAAACTAAACCTGTTCTGTGATATAATAAATAGCTTCCAGAGTTTTAAAGCAGATCGTCATAATTTTAACTTTTTACACAGATTCCCGTATTGACCACGTCCTTGGAATCAAAGCTATTATTTTGTTTATCGATTTTATTGATTCCCATAGGTAGTCCTTGTGACTTCTTTAAGAGCCAGCCTTAACGACACGCAAATAAAGGCACCTTGCAATAGTTTCATCTTGTGGCGGAATGTGATAGCAATTTTAAAGTGGTTTTAAAATATTACGAGGCATTTCAAACGGGTGTTACGGTGTTGTATAATATAAAATAACGGGGTATTTTCCTAGAGCGTCACCACGTATGAAGGAAGACCCACGAATGTGACGACAATTGCGTGTTCTGCAACCAGCCTTCAACACACGAATTAACAGCCATCTTAATTTTTCAGCAAACAGCTTAAAAACAAACGGACTAAAAATTACAACCCGAGCTTCTGGAGTGTATTATTTGGGCAATAAGAGGAAATTTTACACATAAAGTTATTTGAGGCACTGATAGCCCTGCAAGGAACATTAATGTGCTGCTAGTCCTACACCTAGAAGTATTAGAGATTCGAGTCCTGACTGGATACCTCCAGTGGAGTGGTCAGAATATAGTATAAATAATACGAATCTAAGCCCCATTAAGTACAAGATACATAGAAACCGTCTCCTGGAATCTAACCTAAGCTCCCTCACACGAACTTTCATAACCATGCCTTATATTGTCCCGCCCCAACGATAGAGTGGGTCCACGAGAAGAAGATCGTGCAAGAACCGCCGCCGAGACACAAATACACCGTTATCGCGACCCGTACTCGGCTCTGTCGTGCGTACCGTGCGCTTGCATCGAGCTATTGTACGTGCGTGAGCTTCTTTGGCACATCTACGTCCACGTTGCCAAAAAAACAAATCCAACAGACACCCTGGTGCTGACATTTGGAAAGGAGGATGGCATTGGACGGGATATCTTTGAAACCACGGCAGACGGATGGGTTGGATGGACTACCCTCTCGAAGATAGGAGTGCAATCGTCCGAATGATCTAACTATCGTTTAGGAGTTTGAAGATTACACGCAAATAATTTTTTTGTTAAGTTTTCGTTAAATCACTGCCGAAGAAGAAAAAAGAAAAAGCAGCGGCCAGTGTTTGAGGGAATCAATCAATCACTCTTTTTCTCGATTGTGCGCGCTTTAAAGAAGAATGGTAGCCCGCGAGACGACAGAAGAAGGGCCGCTGCTGGCTGCGAATGGGAGTCGAAACAGTGGTCCCTCACGACGGTACCTACAAGGTCTCAAGGTCATCATACCTATCAATCTTGTTCGGGAGCTCACCACTGTCATACGACTCAGGGTAACGTCCTTCTAAACCTTCTACATAATAGCCATAGTTTGTTTTAATCTGAGGGTGATGTACCTCAAAGGATGCTGTTTGGGTTAGGAATGAGAAAGGTAGGATTTAGAATAAATGTACTCGCATTTACGTTGTGGGAGAGTGGGACGCCATTTTCGGGGGGAGGGGGGGGGACTCGCAGTATACCCGACCTCCTCGTCATTTGCAAATTAAAATAGACAAGTCTGACGTGTAGTCCGCGTGCCCACCAATACGGATATCAGGTTAGTAAATTATGGAGAAAACTATCGTCGCTAAACGCTCGGTATCAAATAGTTTAAACTTGCCAAAGTATAAAGTGTGTCAAGAAAGTTAACAAAATATTTATTTAACTTTTAGTTTAATATTCCCTACTAATTCAACATCTCGTTTTTTATAAATCGCATTGATTACAGTCAAATTTTCATAGGAAGAAACATATCTGACGGCTAGGAAAGCTAATAGCTCTGCCTTCACGTATTCATACGTTAAGTCATGTGATTTACAGCTGTCACTTTTTATATTATCAATACCCGCTTCGGTGGCCGTGTGGTCTAACGCGCTAATCTCGTGTTGGACTAGACTGCTGAAGACGGGGAGATTGGGGTTCGATCCCGGTCGGGTGTACTAAATAGGTCTTTTCCTAAATGGTTTTACACTCTCTCGTGCAAATGCGGGTGCATTTCTTCTAAATAAAGCCTTCCTAACCCCCAACCCACTAGTGTAATTAGTACATAGGCGAATGAGTAGTAAAACTCGGTGCTAAAAAAACCTATAGAATAAAATTAATAATATAGTAGAATGTTATCAATGTTGGCCACAAAAAGGTTTGTATTATTTAGTAGGCTCTTCTTATGATAATTGGACTGTATTTCAACTAATTGATCACCCGACACGAAAATCGTTGGAAAAAATATACATACATTTAAATCTCTAATTGACTGTCACGTGTTTGACTCCTTTCTCCCACGAAGTTGAGACCGTGGGCGACGGTACTCAACCGAAGACAGGCAGACCGTACAACAGCACTCGCAAAAACTAGGCGACCAGAGGTGAGAGTCGAACACACGATTGCGGAAATTTCACAGTGGTGATGGTGGTGGTGGTGGTGGTGGCGTCTGTGAAGCAAGACTAATCGACCGTGTACTAGTTTCGAATCTGGTGTCGCAAGTGGTCTCTCGCTCGTCACAATGACTGTACGATGAACACAACAATAGAAATTAGCTGTAACAATGATGTGTGCCGCTCGGATAGTGAATGAGATTTACTCCGATACACTGAAGGGTTGATTTCCCCACGTGTTGGGGCCATTTCAATATAATGTCATCTGCATCAGTTAGAACGTGGACTAAATGTCAGGTTTATCTTTTCCGGTGACAAGAAGGTCTGGGTTCGATTTCCAGCCAGGTATACCAAGGATATTTTTTCCTTTCTAAATGGTTTTCCACCGTACCTCTACGCAAATGTGACTACATCATGTGATTAAAATACGTGTAGCTCAGACAAGTAGAAGTCGTGGTAGAAAAATTCAATAACACAGTAAAATGTATTTGTGCCCTCCCTAAACTTATTTATCGTCCATTCAATTCAAACTCTCTGGCAGGGCCGAACTGTAGGAACGAGGTGGACAAAAGAATAATTTTAAAATATGGCTATTTAAGAGCCTTCCAAATATACAACGTGTATCTAAAACATTGCATCAAACTTTGGCAGGCTATTCCTTGGGTGAAAATAGAATAATTCACATCAGCAACCTAGGGTCCATCTTGAATAATAAGGGTGGTATGTACCCCTAAAGATAGAGCTAAAAACGACTGTTGTGTGAAATATTATGAAAACTGCTTAGGGTATTACAACGAATATTTGTATACTACTTATTGAAACCTTGATAATTAATAAATTAAATGTGCTGTTACCGTTACCCACCCCCCTTATGTAAGAAAGGGGGGGTTGTAAGACTTTTTTCTGCAATAAAATATGTAAGAGTAAGTATTGCCAATTTTGACTTAAGATTACAAAACATGGAGTAAAAATTAACAAAAAAGGTGTCTTGAAGAAACTGTCTAGCTTTCCCCGTTTCCGAGATAATCATGCATGTGTGATTTCAAAGACAAGTGTTAATTCCTGCCAGGTAGGGAGCCAGTATAGCTGTGTTGCTAGCTGTGTTAGATACATTTGTCTCTGAGCTCAAACTTGTGTGATTATCTCGGAAACGGGGAAAGCTAGACAGTTTCTCCAAGACACCTTTTTTGTTAATTTTTACTCCATGTTTTGTAATCTTAAGTCAAAATTGGCAATACTTACTCTTACATATTTTATTGCAGAAAAAAGTCTTACAACCCCCCCTTTTTTACATAATGGGGGTGGGTAACGGTAACAGCACATTTAATTTATTAATGATCAAGGTTTCAATAAGTAGTATACAAATATTCGTTGTAATACCCTAAGCAGTTTTCATAATATTTCACACAACAGTCGTTTTTAGCTCTATCTTTAGGGGTGTATACCGCCCTTATTATTCAAGATGGACCCTAGGTTGCTGATGTGAATTATTCTATTTTCACCCAAGGAATAGCCTGCCCAAGTTTGATGCAATGTTTTAGATACACGTTGTATACGTCCAACTCGCTTTGCTCGTTGGGGGCTCCGGCCCCCCAAACCCCCATTGAGTTTTCTTTGCAAGAGGATGTAAACTAATGTAATTCCAGCGTTGTTTTGAACGTAACAACTTAAAGTTACCGGTACTGTATTGTATTTTTCATACATTATTTTAGTTTCTCCATACTTATAGGCAGCTAGAATCATCAAATTTGGCACACTTATGGCAATTAGATGTGCCAATATGCCTGCCAAATTTTATGACTAGCTGTCCCATAAGTGTGTCAGAATTTTTACTATCTAAGGTATAACCGATGGAGATACGACAAAAAGTAATAGAACCAAACTTGTGGATCTTGTCAAATCCGTAGCTGATGGTGCAATCCGTTTTTTGATAGGTCTTACTGTTTAGCCACAAGATACCTCCAAAGAAAGGTCCGCACCGACTTTAAAGTTGCTCCGCCATTTTGAATTTTTTTGGGGGGTTAAAAATATATATTTTTTAACTTATTGGAATTTTCCCGTCGGTTACAGGCTAGAAGCTATAAGTTTGCCAAATTTTAAGGTTCTAGCTCATCTGGAAGTGGGTAAACATTAATGTCAGTGAGTGAGTGAGTGAGTGAGTGAGTCAGCCATGTGGCTTTATAATAGTATATTTTTCACAGAAAGGGCCATTTATAAAATAACATTTTACTATTTTATCAGTGGTATTTAAATATTCACAAAAATGACGGCTACAGATAACATGACTTGACGTATGAATCTGTGAAAGTAGATCTAGGGCAGAAATTATGAAGCTCATTCGAATGACAACAGTTATCCACTCCTGCTACCACTATGCAGGGGATAGGTGTTTGAATGAGCCTCATAGTATCTGCCTCTGTAACCTTTCTAGTGGTCCTATGGAATTTGGACTGTATGAGGGTCTGTCAAATTGTTCAAGCGTTATTTACAGTAATTTTCATAGGAATAGCTTTATCTGAGAGCAAGAAAAGTTAATAGATGTCTCTCCTACTTCCATACGTAATGTCATGTTATCTGTAACTGTCGCTTTTGATTGAGATATTGTCAATACCTATAAAATATTAAAATGTCATTAGTTTTGGCCGAAAGGTTTGTATTTTCTAATAGTAATAGGTCCTTCTTATGAAAATTTGTCTACGATATTTTAGTTTTTCGCAAGCGACTGTCATGGTTCACAGTTTTCTCTCTTGCTGTCAACTAGCTAGGTTATGCCACGGCATTTTTTACTAACGACTGTCATGGAGGCTGATTTTCAATTCATAGCAGACATAACTGCTGTCAACCCCTATAGATTTTTTTTCATTATCATTTTCCTCCATAAAATTTGAAATGTCTATGATATTCACGTTGCATTAACTGGCCAAACAATAACTTTGGAAAGCAGTTCGTAAAAGTTTTTTTTATCATTGCGTCTAACTACCTGTTCAGGTTATATACATTATATGAAAATAATAACTATTGGGGTAGGGATGAGGAAGGAAGCGTTTTAGAGGTAGTCTACCCTCATCTACTTGGAAAGAAAGTGGAAAACCATTTAAAAACACCCTAAATAGACCCGACTGGGATTATAAACCCGATCTCCCTGTCTTCAACAGGAGCAAGGACTTAAAACTATTCTTTTTGGCATCCTTCCTTTTTTCTGGCAAATGCCTGCGTTATTTTCCCCATCCATTTCTTCTTAAATTTAACTGAGAGCAACCTTCATTTTAGAATGTAGAGATCACACAAAAATTCTAAAATTCTTAAATAAAAGCAGAACAATCTCAATCACATTCTAGTAATTTTATTTTTTGCTCAAGCGCCATATTTAGAAAAACCCATATTGACATTATGCGTGTATGAATCTACCTTAATTTGTTTGTATTTTCCTTATTTATATTTTTACGTTTTACATAAAATTAAATAACGATATATCTAAGGGAAGGGGATCAAAAAATAAATTTAGAGGAAATGCAGGAGGGTAGCCTCATCTCCAGCACACCAATCAGAAAATCGAACCCCGACCCTCGCATTAACGACCAAATGCATTGCATTTTTGAGGAAAAAAAAACAGCTGAAAACCAAACATTGCTGTTAACTCAATCGTCCGCGTTTCCTCTTGGCCAAACTGGCTTATCTCCCTGGGAATTAATTTAGATGTGAATGTCCGTACCGAATTGCTGTGGGTAGGAGACCAGGGGGAGTGAATGGCCATGCACTCAATACCTCATTTGGACCGACACAAGTCGGAATCGATTCATTCTTGCAGTTTCTGTAGCGGGTGTTGTGTCCAACTAACTTCCTGTAAACCACGTACGTATCTATGTGAATATTCTAGTCCGGTCAAGCCGCATTCCGTGCCACATCCAAGGAGGTTGTATCACTAACATCGCTGTTGATATAACCTTGTCCGTATCGCCATAACCTGTCGATCCACTCTTGTGAGATCACTGTAATCCTTTTTTTTTTGTGTGATAACTGCCTAGTGGGTTGTGCACTTTATAAAATTTATCATCATACTAGAGATCAGTGTTACATCGATAAATATAGCCTACTTTAAGGGCACCGCCTCGGTAAGCGAGAAATTGCCGCGCGGACGTTTAGCTCTGATGCAATATTTCATTTTACGATGTATTATTTCAAAATGTGGTTCAAGCTAAAATAAAATCGAAATATTCCAATAGGACTCGTTTTTCTTAACAACCTTATATTTTGAGTTTTATTACTATAAAATAGTTTTATTAGTATAAAAAAAATGTGTGAAAATGTGACAGCTCAATTTCAACGACTTATTAAGCATATTTCCGGAGTTATGAGACCAGGCTTGATGGAAAAGGGCTTTAGATTTAACCTTCTTTTAAAAATACGGTAATTTTTTGGTAGGCTCGCAATAGAAAATTTTAATATAATAAAGAATTAGCAACGAGCTTTCCTCTTTACCTTGAAATTAGAAATTTCGTAGTTTTCTTCCCCCTCTTTCTTATTGACACGACAAAGGGTGGTTGTGGGTAAAGGGCGATAGAGAATATAAGCTTAGCATAGATAATTAGTTACAGAAAACGACACAAATTATTGTATTTTAAGCCATGTACTCAATCGATATTTTATCGCCTTAAGAGGGATAAAATATACATCAAAGCTATTATTTATATACGGTTTTCCTTTTGGTAATTTTGGGGGAACTTTTAATGAATGACACGATAATCCTTTTGAAAAGAATGTCGTAGGATGGTCTTGAAATTCAGCCTATTCATTAGACACATTTTCAATTATAAATTATTTGCGATCTTAACGGGGGAAAACATCCGGGTTGCCACCCCTAGGTTTATATATAAACTTTATAACATACAGCAGCTTCAAACTATAACTGATGATTTGAGGAAAAGTGCTGGATTTACATTTAAATACTATTTCTCTCTTGAAACATTTTTTAAAAATTTAACACAGCGTCTTACTTTACGTTTGGGTTATACGTCTATGTACTAGTTACACTAATAGTTTAGGGATTAGGAAGGTTTAATTGCGAGGAAGTGCACCCACATTTGCGTGGAGATAGAGTTGAAAACCATTAAGTGAAACCACCCTCAGTGCACCCGACCGGGGTCCCGTCTCCGGCAGTCCAGTCTAACACGAAGAGTAGCGCGTTAGACCACGCGGCCACCGAAGAGGGTTGCCTATTGAAACCCTTTGAAGTAAATTACCTAACTGACGTTTCTGGCTTGGAAGGGCATAGTCATGGGGGGTGCGGGTTATGGGGTTCAAACCCCCACCGAAATTTACCTAAGATTTTAATATGAAGCTTAAAGATGGCCTTGTATTTAATTTCAAATAAATTATAGAGCCATTCACTTTTCAAAAAATTGCTAGTGAAGGACCACTCCAAATAGCATTCTCCAAACGAGGACTTCTAAACCCTATGCATGACTTATTTGGTGCTGACTGACAGTTCACAGCTGACAGCTGACGGCTTTGAAACGTTACCAGACCAAATTATTAATCCCTACGTTGAACCATATGATCTACAAAAAAAAATGTGTTTAACAGCTGTAACTTCTGACAGTCAAAATTTAGGTATATACCTAAATGTTGAGTGTCAGAAGTCAGCTGTGAGCTGTCAGTCAGCACCAAATAAGTCGTGGAGCTACTGTAAAAATACCTTCAAGTAGCATCCAATTTTATAACATTTACTGAGGTAACCGAGGGTAGGAAGTCCCTTAAAACTCTTTGATTATTTGCCCCCTCTCATCTCCTCTTACATAAATAAAGTTCTGACACTACTGTAAAAATAACAATGTTCTTATTTCTTAGGGTTTAGTAGTAAGTCTTAAACTTAAGATTTTGAATCCCCTCCCCCAAATTAAATTCTCCCCACGCCCACGGGCGTGATATTTATTCCATAGATGGAGCGTTGGCCCTAGCGGCTCTTCTAAAACCTTTATCTTACATCATCGAGGGAAAAAACAACCTAATGTAATGGGTGAGCTTACACTTCACTCTGTCCTTTTTAAATGTGGGTGTCGGTGTGTAGCCTTTTATAACATTTTAGCTAAGAGATGGATTTTGACCGACCAACCATGGTACACACATTGGTATAGAAGGATTCTGGTAGGAAGAACAGTATTTTACAATTACAAACATATTGTAGGATCCTGTTATGAAGAACAGTATCTTACAGTTGCAAATATATAGTAGGATCCTGGTAGGAAAAACAGTCTCTCACAGTTAATGTATAACTATAATAATCCATAAATACAAACTTTAATTAATAGCTTCAAACAAATTTATGTAGATTAATTAAACAAGCAAAATATAAACGGATACTTACAAGATCATGTTACAACAGACACCTGTTCAAAAATAGAACTTTTCACACCATTGCCATGTTAGTTTTATTTGATTCTATGGTCAAATCTGTGGTAGGTTGATTTGAGATTTTGATCCATATTTAACTTTGTTGCAACCCAAACGTTTCTTGATCAAGAATCAAGCTGATAGACAATCTGGTGATTGAAGAATCAATAAAGTGTTATGTTTGTGCAACCGGCCCATCTTGAATTATTGGGAACTTAAATAAAGCATTTAGATATAACCTATATTTAAAAAAATACTTTGGCTGGTTAAAAAAATTGGCTAAAGTTTATCTTTTAAAAATGAGCTACAGTTTATCTGACAAAACTCTCTGTTTATTAGTAGGATTTTATTTAATTTTAGTGACATACTTAACTACCGACTTGGAAAGACCAACAGCCTATTTAAATAGTGCTACAATAAGCTCGAGTGTGAGCACTAAAATAAGCCTACAAACCACTCACACTTATTATACATTTCTCTTTGTTCCCATTGCGTTAATGTAGCAAGTGAAATCTCTTGGATAAACTCTCTAACCTAAGGGTAATTTCAAGAAACTCCATCAGCAATATCCAGAAGAAAGGAAAGAAAAATACGTTAAAATTCATTCCCAGTGTGACAGTATGTGATTGAACTGCCTCGTGGTTGTGAGTTTGGCGTACTAACTGATCATTTAATCCAGTCGGTAAAATAGTGTTTACTCATCGTGTGCTGTCGACATAACACCTAATTAAATTCCTTACAACCTCTCTATCATTGTATCAGGAGTCAAGATATAATCGGACTTTGGTATTAGAGACACTATCTGTACTGTCTTGGGGTTGAACTGGTGACCCTCATAAAGGCAGGTAGAGAGACTGGACCGCTGAGCGGACACCTAGATCACGCATCACAATCTCGCGCCTGAGGGTTGAAGCATGACTAAAGTTGTATCCGATCACTGATCGTGCGCGTCACAGCGTTCTCTCGTTTATCAGGGGGTACTTTCTCGCAAAATGTTACGGTTGCTTTCAAATTGTTACTGTAATGCACGAACAACTGTGCGGTGTACAAAAATTAGTCATCTATTATCTATTCACTAGCGTTGATTAGTCGGAAAGTAGATCATTATGTGACCTTTTTAATTTACTCGCCAAACCATCCTCATTTCATGTAGCCTATATAATTATTATAACTTTCTAATTTCTTTTCGGAGACATTTTAGTCTTCGACAACAACAAAAATGCTTCAATAATAGTGAAAAAAGTTTTGTCTACCCTTTTTTTTTCTCTGAATAAGTAGTTTTCTTTAGGTCCGCCAATCTCAACTGGTTTTAAATAAATAACAAGAAAAAAGTGTGAACTTGATACTGAGATCACGATCAACTTTATGTTCACTTAGCGTTTACAAACAAATGATGTCTTAAATAGCCTTGTGACCAATGTTCGTAATATGATTGCCTGGCTAAAACACGTGGCACCCTTAACTTAATGTTCACGTAATGAGAAAGTTCTCCCTTGGACAACTCTTTAAGTTACATGTACGTTAAGTTTACGTTAAGCNATGTTCGTAATATGATTGCCTGGCTAAAACACGTGGCACCCTTAACTTAATGTTCACGTAATGAGAAAGTTCTCCCTTGGACAACTCTTTAAGTTACATGTACGTTAAGTTTACGTTAAGCTAGCTGCGTCGTGATGGCTTCCATTAAAAAACATTAGGAGAACCGTTACGTTACGTAATGTGAACATTGAGTGAAATTTATATGAGCATAAAGTTGATAGTGATTCCGGCATAAGAGTTGTCGTGGGGGAGAATCGTTAAGTTACGTCACACGAATGTTAGGCAAAGGGTAGGCCTACCACGTGTTCCTGTCAGCCATTTATATTGCGAGCAACGCAAACACGACTATTTAACAATTAATTTTTTAGTTTATTGTTTGTTTATGGTATGCTGATAACTTCTACGGTATAGTTTGTTTGTCCGCATTTAGTGAACCTTAGAACGTCGTAGCCTCTTATTACACTTAATTTTTTAAATCCAGCTCACTAATTTTGCAAATACTTTTATCCTAACGTTCCCTAATTCCTTGGGGTTCCATCTTAGTGAACAATTTAGTTTCAATCATTCCAAATTCATTGTCTGTGTTTTGCTTGAGTTGTTACGTTACGTGAATCCCGATCACACAATGTGTTATTTTACGTTACTTAAACGTTAAGTTGATCGTGATCCCGGCATGATCTGCATTAACGAAAAGATTGTGACACAATAACACACACAAATCCATGCACCCCGCCCTTAAAGTGAGGGATAAAAAGTACAAGAAATACATACTTGACGGATTAGCTTATGGCTAGTTATAAATAGTATTCTGCTAGAGCTAGTGCAGTTCATTTGAATGTCAACGTGCAATGGTTTATTTGTTAACTGTGTTTTGAGTGACCGGGTGTATAATATTGTCATTTAGATCAAATAATAATACGCTGATTGATGTATGGAAAAGTAAGTTATTCAGAAGAAAAAAATTACTGTGCGTAAAATGACCAAAATGAATAGTTTAAAGCAATGGCGGTGGAACCTTATTTGTGTGTAGAGGGAAAAAAACAAAGTTTTTTTTCAGAGAGACGTGCCTATCAACCCTTCCCATAACCCCTACTCCACCCCTTTCTCCCTGATAAATGTTTGAAAATTGGTTGACCCTAAAAGCTATTTAGAGTGGTCTTCCGCCTCAATTTTTGAAAATTGAATTATTTCTATAGGTTATCTGGAGAAGTCTTCCCCAGATTTTTTTTTTATCTGGATGTTTCTAGATGCTATATGGAATGATCCTCTTTCGGTAAGTTTTTGAAATTTGGATGCCTCTATAGCAGTGGTTTCCAACTTGGGGTACATGCCTTTTGAATAATTGTGGAAAAAGCTACATATGCCATCAGGGTAAGACAAAATATCAGTCAAAAGTTGTGAAATTAACTCAACACTATGACGAAGGGTGGTGCGTTTATATATTATATATATGACCTCGAGAAAATTATTTCATTTTCATACATAAAACTGAATCAGTTTTTATTTTTATTTTTGTTTTTGTTTATTAATTACCTTATTATTACATTGTTTTTTAATCCCATTACTATCTCATTTATGCTTTTTAGTGAGGAATTCTCCATCTAGATATTATTATATTCTGAAAATTGAAAAATGACACCTGGACACGAGAATCGAACCCAGGACATTTGGCTTAGTACGCCAATGCTCTAACCATTGAGCTATTCAGGAATTGCCCCGTGTCCATGGTCATTTTTACTCATATTTTAAGGCAAAGTCTATGATGGACGTGCGGAAATCGTTGGCTACAAATGTGTGATTTTATTAAGATCACGAGTTATCAGATAAAGCAGCCATATTTGACTCGGTAGTTGGCATAATGCTGCCACTTGTACAATTATTATAATTGCTTATTGAAATAAATCCATAGTAACAAATACTGTATTAATTAAACATTTTATTAATTTAAAGTGTGCAATTTATGGAAATGGGCTGCCAAGGGGTACGCAAGCGAAAAAAGGTTAGAAACCGTTGCTCTAGAAGATATTTTAAATATTACTCACCTAGATTATTTTTTTAAATTTAAATTTCCTTTAAACTATTTGAAGCACTCTTCCCTCCGATTTTTTATTTTTATTTGGATGCTCCTGGAAGTTATTTAGAATTGCTCCTCTCTTGAACTTCTCTCGAAAATATGATGCCTCTAGAAGATATTTGAAGTGGTTTTCCAACAATAACTATTTGAAAATTAAATTATTTCAGAAACTATTTGAAGTGGTCTTTGTTTGAAAACTCTCCCAAATGCATGCATATATTATAATCAATTTGGAATGGTCCTCCCCTAGAAATTTCTGAAATTTGGATGGCCCTAGAAGCTCTTTAGAGTGCTCCTCGCCTTATTTCTTAAAGATGCTTCTATTTACATGGTCTTCTGCAGCAAATTACAAAAAAAATGAATGTATTTAGAAGTCATTTAGAGTTTTGTTTAAGGCCATCTTTCAGCTTCATATTCTATAGTATCAAAGGGTATGAATTATATCTGAATGAAGAATGACGCTGAACATGGGTGATTCCGGCTGGCTGACGTCTCAGTAATAAGAGATTATTATTGCTGCGCTAAGTCACAGGTATCAGACTCAATTCCCTTGTCAAGGTGCCATTTTTTTAACTTACAAAAATATATTTTCAACTAAACGGCCATATGCTGTGTATTATTTATTTTTAAGTTAAAACTCATGGTAAAATAAAATGAATTAATCAGGTGACTGTCCTGCGTTGTTTCTAAATTTAGTGTTTTCTCGTATCACTCCCGTAGGAACCTGTAAACTTAATTAGGATGTAAAATGTTGATGCAACAACCTGCACACAAACACACATGCATGTGTATGTATCCTCGTAATTGTTTAATAGCGGCAGAGCGCAGCACTGTATCCTTCCGGCGGGGCTTGGATGACGTAACAACTCCTGTATTCATGTTGACCGGCCTCTGTTGCCCGAGGGGGAAAGTGACACCGCTCGCTAAGTCAGGAAGTCGCTCCGGTTTATAGTTGTATAGAGCTACATGTTGCGTCCTCGGCTTGTTTCTTAGTTACACAAGTGCGCGGAAGATGTCACTTCCGTCCCATCTTCTCCTACCTTCACATAAGTTCAACAATTGAAACAATATGCCACCCCTCATTCCCCCTCAAACAATTAATATAAATTGGTTGATTCAAGGGAGCGTTATGTAAGGAGTGTTCTTTTGACATCTTTCAAAACTGCGGAGGACACAGTCTGATTTTGATAGCAATGGGGTGAGGGGGAGCTCTCGGGTTCCAAGAGGCTCGGGACTACAAATATGACAGCCTTGGGTGGTACTGTAGGGAGAACGCGAGTTAAAAGGGCAGTGTTTTTGCAGTTTTTATAGCATACTTTTTTTTTGTAAAAATAAATAAAATATTGCTCCAGTAGAAACATATAGAGTACAATTTTCTTCACATGGTGATATCAACAGTTGTTGAATATCTGTCATGAGCATAGCGGCATTAGATGAGAAACTTTTAAAATGAATATAAAAAGTTGTAATTAAATTCAAGGACACTCTTGACAGATATTCACCAACTGTTGTGGTCACCATGTGAAGAAAATTATACTCTATGCGGTTCTACTGGCGAATTGTTTGATTTATTTCACCCAAAATAATATTTTGATATAAAAACTGCAACCATGCTCTTAACGCGCGTTCCTTACACTCCCACCTTAATATGTTTCGTTGTAAACTTAAGTGGCGAGGTTAAGTATTTATTTATATTTATTTTATTTAATCCCAACTTCACTATTTAGTCCAATTAAAACATAAGTTTGTACTTTCTAATCACATGAGCAAAATTGCTTCTAAAATTGTTAGACAATAATAGCTGGGAGTCTATTTTTGAAATAGTAAAGTTTGTAAAATGATTCTCCACCTGTTACATGTGTAGATTACAAAGATAGTAACAGTTAGTATTTATTAAACAAAAGCTTTTACCTTTGGTTTAAGTATTTATAAAACAAAAGCTTTTACCTTTGGTGTAAGAAATTGCTTACAAACAAAAAAGGGATGGTTTTATATTTAATCACGTTGTATATCTTCACAAAATATATATTCTGGACACTCTTAGGCACACTCACTGAGGAACTTTTAACTAAAATTTAATAAATACAATAATTTAGAATTGAATAGATGGTTTTGATTTAAGTAGTTGCGGCAGCCCAAATAAAACCAACCGGGTGTCCCAGGCCACCGCTGGGAACGGCCGTTCAGAAAATACAGGCATATTCTATTTTAATCAAATAATCGACCACACAGTTGTCGAAAGGTGGTCAATGTTAGGATTGGCCGCACTGATTGCGTACCTTACTGACTCCGGGGTTCAGCCCTAGCCTGTAACAATATAAGTTATTTTCTTTCATCTAGTACGACACCTTAGCTCAGTTGGTAGCATGTCTGCCTACTGAGCTAAGGGTCCTGGGTTCGATTTATGGCATGGCCGCACCATTTATCATTGGTGAAATGTGGGTTTCCCCTTTCACAGTGATGAACTAACGGCCTGGGGCTGGATGTTGTGTCTATTCTAGATTTAAGTTATTTTCTAAGTCGTGTGTTATTATAATTAGTCTGTTCAGAAAGTGCACGTTAAATGGTACCTCAAATAAATAAATAAATAAATAACGTTATTTTCTCTGTTCATTTCTATGCCGGGTGCAGTTTCTTTTAACCAACAACATCTTTATAACCCTCGGATTAATTAATTATCGCTACCTTGTGTTAAACACACCAACAACAAAAGTTTGGGGCTCAACCCTGACTAGATCGGCTCGCTAATAGTGTTTTATCGATTTTTCAATTTAGCTCGCCCGACAGATTCTTGTGAATTTCCTTCAAATTCACCTTAATCGTCTTGTTTCCCTTAGTTCATTTGTTAAAAAGTTGTCAAAAGGAATGTAACACTTTAAAAAACGTGAGTGATTGAGCGAGTGAGCTCCACTCTACACTTTCCTTGGCTAAATATGTTCACTTTGGGATTTGAGTCTGTTTGAGTGTTCATTTAAGTTTAATAGAATAAGTTACAAAAAGATTAGAACACCATGAATGCATTCTACATGGCACATACTACCACGTTATTTTAAGAAGTTTGACAACTTCCTGTGATACGCATCTTGGTGTCCATTCGGGTTTTATGCAACATATGCTTACTAATCCAAGCGCACAGGATTACTGGGGTGGATTTTAAGTAATCGTGTCAGGATTCGCCACGAGGGAAGGCAAAGAAAAAAACACTCTGGGGTAAAGTAAATTCCATTGCACTGGGTCTTGAGTGAACCCCGGCCTTCTGTGTTAGTGATGACTGATGAGTGTAAACCACTGCACCCCGTCTGCTAGGTAGCTACATTTGTAGTTAAACTCTTAAAGTAAAACGTTATATTAGTTTTCTATCTGAATAATGTATACTTCCTCTTAGTTGTTCGGTGAGGGGGTGACGTGTGTGTGTGTCTGCAGGGGTGCTAGTTCTCACAGTGAAGAGCCCGGGAGGAAATGGGCCCAGTTGGTGTTCTCTTGTTACTCTTAGGGGCTGTAAAGGATCATTTGCCGCCGCCACTCCCCTGTACCGGTTCTTGGGCAGGTTCTTAAGGTGGGGTGCTAGTGAGCGTTAGTTTAGGGCAGAATTTTCGAAGTTTTTATAGCATAAACATTTATTTGGCCAAAATAAATCAAACATTTCTTCTATAGAAACATAGAGTTTAGTTTTCCGCACATACTAATCTCAAAAGTTATTTAATATCTGTCAAGGGTGTCCTGGAATTTAGTGACAACTTTTTCTCTGCATTTAAAAAGTTTGTCACCAAATGCCGCTATGCCCATGAGAGATATTCAAGAACTCTTGAGATTAGCATGTGCAGAAAGCTAAATTCTATGTTTCTATAGAAGAAATATTTGATCTATTTTTGTCAAAAAATGTTTATGCTATAAAAAC
>CABFWB010001215.1:151414-177916 GCA_902151455.1 Timema bartmani
GGGGGGGGGGGGGGTCCAGACCCCTCTAGATTTTGATAAACCTCCCTTAGGGGAAGGACTAGTTCCAAGACATACTAGATCAAATTAAGCTGAATTGATCAAGTATGTCCTGGAATTGGGGTTTGGATGGTAACATATACATATGAAAACTTTTACTGGTTGAAGGTATAATTTAATTCCCTAGCGGATGCTTCCTATAAAAATTAGCCTACTACGCCCTTGACCACTGCTGTAGTTAATCCTTAACTTTTTCTGCCAATTCAAAAAGCGAATTTATATACCGTGAAAGTTTGCCAATATTGGTCACTAAACACTTTTTTTTAATATATATTTTCTAAAAGGATAGTCAAACTGTGGACAAGGAATAAGTTCAAACTGTTATTTCACCTGTATGCAAACTTAATGTTCTTAATATTTTATTTCATAGGAAAACCCTACCAAATCACACAGCACCTGTAGTGATGGAAGTCTACTTAGCATGGGCAGTTCAGAGATGGATGAGGTGAGGATTTTTACTAGTAAATATAATATAGTATTAATTCATGAGTTTCACAAATTGATACGTGATAATTATCCACAAGATCAGTCCTGATAGCTAATTAAATTTTTATTATTATTATTATTATTATTATTAGTAGTAGTAGTAGTAGTAGTAGTATTAGCAGTAGTAGTAGTAGCAGTAGCACCGCGTCTACAACCCGTTCAGGCTATAATGTACAAAATTTAATTAACTGAAAAATAACATCCTAAACACGGGTATTTCACCTGGCACCTTTGGCTTTGCGCGCCAATGCTCTGCCGGGATGACTCAGTGTTAGAGTATTGGTGCCCAAAGTCAAAAGTCCTGGGTTCAATTCCCGTTTCCATATTGTCATTTTTCACTTAATCGAAGAAGAAAATACTTTTAAGTTTTGTAAAAAATAATTTTCAACATGGGTGTAAACCACATTGACTGGATTGCCAGTGCCAGTGTCGGGGTTTTAATCCTGGCCAGGTAAATTTCCTTTAAATCCTACTTTCATCACATCCACCCCATTAGTGAAGATTTGGTGATAGACCTGACTCATAGTAAGACTCGTTTGTAAAAATAAAATGTGGACAAAGCTACATCTGTTGGCTACTAGTGACTTAAATTTAAAAGAAGGATTAAGTTGTGGGTGAAGGGGGAAGACACATTGCATCCATTCAGTGAACGAACCTCAGCCCTGCGAGTCAAATTAAAGTGCACACTGAGCTCTCTTTGAAAGGTCCTTATTCTGATTCCTAGTAGCTTTATATGAAATTAAAATGGTATAAAGTTAGAGTTTAAATAAAACATATATAAACTTGTTGATATAATTATCAAATTGAGCAACATTTCTTTTAGTACTCTCTTGTTGATATAATTGTTTAATTGAGCAATATTTCTTTTAGGACTCTCTTGGACAAAATTCAGGACATTCCTCAAAACTATCCCTACACGAAAAGAAAGTAATTCATGAAAATGGTAAGTTGATTTTAAGATATTAACTAATATACCTTTGTAAGGTAAAAATGTGATATTTTCACAATTCATAAGCTATCTTAACTGATGTGCATACGTGTAACATCAATTATTATCACATCTTGGCTATTGTCATAGGTGCTGTATACATTTTTTTTAAATATCTGCTTTGAGTATATTATATAATATAATTAGTTGGTGCATGTTACAGCAAGTTATTTCTTAACTGATAGTATTATGAAATTTGACAGAATTCTAAACCTTTTAGGGCTCCATTCTTTTCATGCAAACTTTATTTTGATGACCTTTTTGTTTTTAATCCCTCTAATAGTAACAATTTTGTTAATCTTGTCCTCTAACATGCACTCGTTCATGGGGCCTGTTGAAATACAAACATGTTTTCTGTCAATAATTCAAACTTGACTAATTATTTAAGTATCATTCCTGTCATTAAATACTTGAATTTTATATATATTTTATATTTTAATGAAAAAAGATTATCTTAAAATGTCTCACCCATTGGTAGTTCACTATACAATTTTCCTATTTTTGTATTCTTGACATACTTTTTCAGTGTGTGCCTATTATAAGTCCTTGTGGATTGTTGGTAAGCACTTTAAAGCACTTTATTTACAAAAGAATGACAAGTCCCCTTTGACCATAATAAGTGTATAACTAAAATAAATATATCATTAAGCATGTTGAGAAAAAGACCTTATACAAATGAATTGCATGTTTGCATCATTATGAGTGATTTACTTCCTCTCAGACTCTGAACTAGACCTGGGAGTGTTGGCGGCACCACTCAGCCACAGTGCGGCAAGGCACAAGATGGCGGTAAAACCAAAGAGAACCCATGGAGCTCCTCGCAGACGCCGTGTACAACAGGTAGTTCATAACTTATTGTAACAAATAAAACCCTTTCTTTCTTTCTTTTTTTCTGTGTTCCTCTGTGGATAAACTTCATGTTAACATTTAGTTTGAAATATTTTTTTTAAAACTAGTAAACACACATTTGTAGAGTAGTTAAATTATTTTGAAATATATCATATCTTTATTCCTATTGTATTGGAAACTAGAATGGTATTTTTAATATATTTGTATAGGCACTATAATACCATTATGTGCTGTCAGTATTTTTAAAATCCATCTCATATAGTTTAAATCAAATGTGAAAAAGACATGTACTTGCTAAAACATATCTATATGGGACAGGTAAACAATATTCTTGTCATGCAAGTGAGCTGTCAATAGATTAGAGAATTTGCACAAACCATTTTATGTGTCTTAGATAGGGTTTACTAAATGAAAGAATCGTGTATTATTAGGGCTGGGCTAATAAGCCCTTTAGCAGATATTGCCATTGCCAATATTTTGTTGCCAGTAACCAATGCCGACATAGAGGTTTTTTTTGTTGCAATCCTACAAAATTGTACATTAACAATACTCAAAAACAAGAAGTATCAGATTTTACCACTTTTTTTATACCTTTCATGATAACCACCAAAACAGAAAAAAATGCCATGAAAGGCATTTCTAGATACTTTTTTTTTTTATTCAAGTATGAATAAAAATATTCCCAGGCAGTGGAAAGTTTTGTCTTTGCTGTTTGTTATATTAATAATTCTCAATTAAATGATCAATATATTAATTCACAGTTAAATGACAAAATAACTAAACAACTATTTACAACAGCGGTAAATTGGGGAGCGCTCAATCGAGCGGATCTTGGAGCACTCAGTGAACGATTGATAGAGCGGATCTTGGAGCGCTCAGTAATTGGTATACAGCCGACATAACACACGATGAAGAAAAGAAAAACACATGATTACAGAACGTTGCTCTGTGCAGTTAGCCCCTAGAGTATTGCATAGCACAACAATTATAAGTTATCTTGGACATATTTGTTGTTTTTGCTGTATGAATAAGTTATGGTTACATAAATAAAATATAAATAACTCTAAACCAAAACAAAAAATATTTAAATATAAAGCAAAATGCTGTGCACATGCCTTGGCTCGTACTGAAAGATGTAATTAATATTTCATATTAGGTTGGTATACAACTTGTATTCAATTAGAATTACATTACTTATAGCCATAATATGATGTATTTTTAATTTTGTATAAATCTATAATAAATAAAATCATACAGACCCATCTAATATTGTTTTTGATAATGTTTAACTTTGTTACTTGAGGAAATCTTTATATCTAATATATGTATCAAGTATTTCATAATTTGAAATAAGCCTTAAGGTAAATATGATAGACTGGTTTATTTTGTTTAGAATGTTGGTTTTGCTGTTTATTATAAAATAAAATATCTAACGCAGGATTAAAGAATTTGTGTTTACATGTAAGAGACTGTATTTAAATATTTTTGTTTGAACTATGAATTATATTTTCATGACTTGAGAATTTAAAATATATTTATGGATTTTGAATTATCGGTGTAAAATATCTGCATGATAAAACAACAGACTATCCTTGGCCGACTGTGCCAATATCGGCTGATAAATCAGATTGGTTATTGGCATCGGCCCAGCCCTATGTATTATCTATAAATTTATATTAATAGAATTTTGACAAAATATTACACATAAAATAGTTTACATAAGAAAGCAATATTTTCAGCAATTAAATAGTTTACTACACGTTAATAAAAGTGTATCTTTTATGTCTTTACTGTCCAGATAGGCTGTCAAGTAGAAAACTACAATATTTATATTCTCTAATCCAATAAGGTAACCTTCATAACTCTTCTTATGAAGACCACAAAGATAAAATTTTGTATATATTTGTCCTTTTGTAGATTTATCACACACGCACATGTTTAGTACTCCCAGGTGAGAAGTCACTAACTAAAATTCTCTACACCAAAGCAGTCCATTTGAAAGAAATTGTGTGTTGTTTAGCTTGCAGCGGCCACTCCCCTCCCAGCTACTCCTGAACTGAATGAAGAAGCATCGGGGAGAAGTGCTAGTCCAGAACCAGCAGAAGGTATGTCATTATTAAATTAAACTTTCATTTTTATTTTACAATAACATTCATTTTTTTTCTCTTGAGATTTGAAAAATATGGCTCACTTTCAAAATATATTACTCAGTATCTAGTTAGTTAAAACAAATTCAAGAATAAAGAAATAGTATTCTTATCAAATGGTTGAAATGTAAAATCACACCTCCTTAATAAATATCAACAACACTCATTTATACTTATGTAACTTTATTTGTGTTAAATACACTCTAAAAAAGAATGGACATTCGATTCCACATAGATCATATAGTGTTTTTACAATCACATAATTCTAATATTTGATGTATTTTAAGTCAACACTTAAAACATTTATGGCCATTGCTCTTTGTGTAATTGAGCTAGAATAATGTATTAGATATTTCCATTAGATTTTTAGGCAGGCCCCCATCTCACCCCCTTATATTAAGTTGACTGTGTTTTTCTTCTCTGTGAATTATGACCTATATAATCTGTCTGGTAACAAACTTTCTCTCTTTATAATTATAAACAAATTTATGTCTGTATCTTAAAAACCAGTTTGAAAATAAATCACTGTTTATACAGTGAAACAAAAGAACAAGTTTCTTACTACCTGTTCATGTTATATGCATTTGTACTAATTACACTAAGGAGTTAGGGATGAGGAAGGTTGAATTTAGAGGAAATGTACTCATATTTGAATGGAGGGTGAGTGGAAACCCATTTAGGAAAAAAACTCAGTAAACCTGACTGGAACTTGAACACCAATCTCCTTGTCATCGGCAGTCTAGTCTACTCCGAGAGTGATACCATTGACAATGTGACCACCTAAGCAGGTAATACAATGCAATGTGAGTGACTGTACTATGTATAGTACATAATATGGATAAAAACACTTTTTCAGTCTTATTATATATATTTCACTTTTATGATCATCCATTTCTGTTTGGCTTTTTTTGTCTAACCACAATGCTTTTTGATTTTATTAACATAATTTAACAGTTTTTTTGCTTTGTTTTATTGTTGATTGACACTTTTGTTTGCTTCAAACTTAATAATTGTTTAAGCATTTTTTTGTGTTTTTTCAAACTCAATAATATATACCATGGAGGTTAATACAGTGCATTGGTCTTTTATTTATATAATTGTGTCTAACTACCCAAAATTAGTCATTTAGCACTTCTGTTAAAACTCCCACCAGTGGCCTCACACATGTTTTAGCTGTGATTTGTATTCTAAAGTTCAACTAAAAATCAAACTTTTGCTTCTTTACCTGTTTAAGACTTAATATAATATACAACATTTAGTTCATTTTACATTCTAGATTCTACATTAGCATAGCGGGAATCTAGATTTGCTCATTAGTTTACATTTATAATTACTGGGCAAGAGGGACACCAAAAGTTACTATGTTTATTCAAACATTAACAATATATTTTTATTGCAAACAACTTTTTAAAAAAAGTCACTTTAGAAGTAATCTTGAACCAACAACAACAGCCATATTTAAACGGTAATTTAACTATTCAAATAAAAAATATATTACTTAAATTTCCCCCAGGAATTGAGAGTGCTTTGTTTGCATTTTGTGTGCTTTATGTTTGCTTTTGCATGTCTATAACGTGTCATAATTAGTGCTTTGTCTTGTTGCGCTCATGCATGGCTCTATTTAATTACAGACTTTACTGACGAGCTTCTTAGCATCAGTGATGATGCTGTGATGCGCAGATCTGCTTGGCCTTTGCCTGAGGCACCTCTGCTTGGAATGTTACCCGCAGAGATTCAACTAAAATCTGCTTCCCTTCCGCCTGGATTAGCCCTGTCTGAAGGAGGAACTCCTGTAAAACTGGTTCGAAGTCGATCTAGCGCCACCAAGACTGAGATTCGACACTACGTCAAAACTGTAATGGAGCCTGAACGTAGTGAACATGTTAGAAAGCTACAATCGACTTTCATCGCTGTTGGTGAGGAGGATGAAGATGAAAAATTTGTTCCAGAGGAAAGAAAAGAAAAAGAAGAGAAGAAAAAAGATGATTCCTCTTTTTTTGGAAGGTTGTTGTCAAGGAGGAGTGGCAAGAAGAAGAAAGAAAAATTGGAGGAAGTTGATCAGACAAGTAACATAAAGTCTGTAAAACACATTAACGATGGAGGACCCTTTATTTCCAAGCGAATTGATGGTAAGGGCCGATATGCTAACGAGAGTGTAACTGAGTATATATCTAGTATGTCGGTGCAGCAGTATCAGAATGTGAAACAGTATGGGGCAAAGGTTGGAGGTGGAACAAGGGGCACTGCCTCTACTCGACAGAGAGTAGAGCCTATCAACATACCTGCTACACCAGAGTTGGATCGCCGTCTGGAGACCACACATCACATTGAGTCCATCCCAATATTCGAACCACCTCCTGATCCAGTCACTCGAATGGAGGTATCATACTCTGTCTCACCTCCTAAGCCAACCTGGCCAGAAGCAGCCAATAAACCTCTTGCGACTGCATCTCCTTGGCGGAACACTCCTGATTACACCATAAAATCTTATGAACATATCGAGAAAGAATTGAATTCAAAACTTAAAATTGGAGGATTGCCACCATTTCAGCAAAACATAATGAACATAAATAATGATTTGGATCATGACGAAAGGGAGTACACATCATTGATACATACGACCAGTGATAATATTTCAAGCTCTAAGATTCCTGTGAAGAAATCTCATAGTTTTAGAGCAGATGTAGAATACTCATTACCTTCTCGACAGCCTACAAGTAATTCAGTAAAAGATTTTCAACGAAAGATAATCAATGTTGATCATGTGGATTGTGAAGATACTTATAATAAACCTGTTACCAATTTCGTATTTACTGAACAGATGAACCAGTCTGTGAATGACTATGCTGATTCATTGGAGGGAAATAATTCACTCTCTCAAATAAGCGGTACTTTTGAAGAAGTAAATCTAATTGAAGAAACATCGGAGAATATCCATGTTCCTGATAGAGATTTAGTTCAGTCACAACCTATAGTTGAAAAGATGCCTGAGGTTCAAGGAAGACTCTATACAAAAAATGTGTCAATAACGACAAGAAGTATTATGAAGGAAACCTCTAATTTCAGTAAGACAGAAAGTGCTAACTCAAAAGTAAATAATACCAAGTATATGATGAAAAAATCATCTTCCTTAGATAGCATTAATAGTTTTAGTGAAGGAAAGAGGTCAACTTCTCCTGATATGTTATTGGGAAGCAAAAAGTCTTCTTCAACAGAAAGTATCAGCAGCTACACACAGCAAGTGATAGTGCCCATGACATCAGAAGTCAAATTACACCCTATAGACACATTGTTGCAAACAAATGCAAGTAATATTGAGAGTATCACAGTGGCTCAGTCTGCTCCTCAGGAAACCGTGTCTGTGAATCAAAGAGCTATGTTGAAACCATCCAATTCCTTCAAAAATTCAAAAACAATTTCTTCATCCAATTCAGAAACTGAAAATAAATTAAATACAGAAAAAAATATCCCCTCTAGAACACAGACCCCTAAATATACACCGGTTTCTTCAAGTTCACATGTACCAGAGTTTCTGAGGGTTCAACTAAATAGGGTGGATAGCAAACCTTCGAATGTAGTGCTTTCAACAAACATCATATTTGACTCGGACAAGCTTGGCTCTCCGAGGGTAGTCCTTGAAGAAAAGCAATGGAAATCAAAAAGCAATGAGTCTCTTGATGATTATCTTGAAATAAATACAAATTCAGACAACTTTGTTGATGAAAAGATTATTAATGAAGCTCCACTAAGAACAGTACAGCCATCTTTGAAAGAAGTACGTGTCAGAAGTAAATCTCTTAAAGAAGAAATTTATACTCCTGAGTTTCAGCAATTTCAAAAGGTTGATGCAGTACAAAGAATGAGTGACAGCAGTTACATCACAAAAGTATCTGCTCAAGATATTGAAAATAGTCCCACACAAAAACAAAGGAACATACTTTTAAATAGCAACCAAAATATTTCTAACAAAAACTATTCTGTAGTTTCAATATCATCTGATATTATCTCTTCCCCTTTTCCACAGTCAACTAATGTCAGTTTAGATTTTACTGAAGCCAAGAAAGAACTTTTGAAGAAACAAATAAACTTGAATTTTGAAGATATAAAAATAGTAGAGAAAAAATCTTTTCAAAATGAAACAGAAAACATTGAGGACGGCAATATTACATATATAAATCTCAGAAAACATTACAATAATAAAGATCTAGGAACTAAAAAGGAAGATGACAGGCAATCATCTTGTGCTGAATCAATAAGTTCTGGAGAAACATTTAATTCTTTGTCTCGCAACAAGGTTGTTAGTCGAGAGTTTAGTTTGAGGAAACTAGAAGAAAAGCTTTCATCTGGTAGTGATACAATGTCATCTCAAGATAGCAGCACTTCAGATGTTGTTCTACGAAAAAAATCTTTGCCAAGAGAGGCGGGACAATCTAGAGATGAAGAACCAGAACTATTGAAAGTATTTGCACGTCGATCTCTCAAGTTGAAAGATAGTGACAGTGAAAGTCTTGGTCAACAGATTATGGCCAAGACCAGAGAGAGTCAATCGTCTGATGAACAGCTCACAAAGTCCAGGGATAGTGACAAAGAAAATGAAGGTGTTGACTCTCCACGAGAAGAAAGGAAGAAACAAATTATCAAAGAACCGCTTACAGAATCTAAATATCATATAGAGGTTGCCGAACCAGTGTTGAAGTCTTCCCTTGCCGTTGTCACTTCCAACAACAGCCCTCGTAATAGTGGATTATCCAATAAATATCAAAGATCTCTCAGTAATGGCTTAGAGAATGGTTGTCAGAATGACGCCATAATTTTTACACAGCGCAAAGAAAATGGAAATAGTCCTGAAAAAAGGCAACGAAATAGAACAGTCCCTGAGTCACCCAGGACTGATTCAAGTCTCAGCTCTGAAAAAGCACCGCACCGAGCTTGGGCTTCCATCTACAAAGACAAAGAAACAGATTTAACCAACACAGATGACAAAATATTGCTTAGAAGCAGAACCTCAATAATCAAAGAGAAGGAGATTGAATCCAATAAAACGGAGAAGATAAACTTGACACCAGGTGGAGTGTATGCAGGAGAAAAGGATGATTCTAACATTCCCCGGTTCAAGAGGATCCAGCAGCGAAGAGAAGAGTGGGAGCAGCGAGCGCAGCAAGCAGCCAAGAAAACCTTGCCGTAATGACTAGGTAAGCTTTATTTAATCTCTCAACCTCAAGGAGGTACTGTACTAAAATTATGAAAGTCACATTTAACTAGTTTTCATTTATTGTAAATTAAACACTCCTGAGGGAGAGGGTTTGAAAAATATCCAAGTTGATTCATTTTTCATAATTTATTAAAAATATCTGTAAGAAATTAATCATGACATACAATGTCACCCATCCTGGGTTTAAGTTTTTAATACTATAGATGTCAGATGTGGTTGAGTTAATTATAAATAGTTTATTCCATTTTTTTCACTCCTTAAAAATATAGAAAATACAAGCATTTATTTACTTTTCTTAGAATTAAAAAAAACCTTTTTAAGTATTATAGATACATATTTTGTAATTTTTAAATACTATTCAAAATATGTAAACAAAAATTGATCTCTCTAAATGATTTCATGGAAGTAAACAACTTTCATGTACATTTGTAATTGATTTATTCAGGCCTACCTTCATTTTGTCTTCTTGTATCATTCTGCATTCAGCTAAATTATGTCTGAAATGAACATTTTCTGCTGTAACGCTGCCACTCACTCATTAATACAATAAGTGTGCTTAGAGCTTAACAAAGTCAACTTTGCAAAACTTTTATAATTTACAAAATAAATCTCTAAAAATCTGCAATCTTTGTATAAACATTGCTTAATGAGCTTGTTAGGTTTATATATGGATTTAGTATTTGGTTGTGTAGTTTCATTTTGTAAATATTGAATATTAAAATAACTTTTATCATATTTGTTTACCTTTTAATCTAATATTGGTTCTTATTATTTTAAATTTAAATCTACAAATTAATGTTACACTGTCTTAGTAAATCAACATATAAAAGCCAGTATAATCCAGTGGCACACCCATAAATTTACTCTGGAATGAGCGAAGCATATAATGTATCAATTATATTATTTTTAATGGAGCACAATTAATGTGCGTAGTGGTATAACTTTTGAGAAACAAGTCATAAGCCTAGCCTTAGCATTAGACTCATCTTTAGTGAATAGTTTGACCTCATATATTTTGATCTTTAACCAAAATTATTTGCCATCTGGTCAGGAAAGGGGTTTGCAGTTTAACAGGGAACTGTTATAGAAACCGAGCTTATGTATAGATTAAGATGTACTCTTTCTCCTGTGAGATTGCACAACAGGCAAATAATTAAGAGTAGCCATTCGAACCACCTTTCATATTATTATATACCTAAAACAGAATTTATAACAATTCAGGATAGACAAACCTCTCAAGGGTCATCAATAAACCACATAATACTTTTTTATTCTCTTTTTTGACCCCTCTCCCATGTAACATCAAGTATACATTTAGCCTGATCCTATGCTCATCTTACCTGTGGTACATAACTTTTCACATCAATAGTATATTTCATTATTTTATATGAAAGATTTTCTCTATAAGGAAAACCTCTTCCCTTTATGAGGTAATTTTATTATATTTGGAAGAAGATACAGAAAATGTGGATATAAATATATAAAAGGAACGAACACAATATGGCTTTTACAATGAAAAGAATAAAACAGCTCACACTTTACATTGCTGCCAGGGGACAAAGAGGTAAGGACTGCCTCTTGAAGAAAATCGATGATTAATGCTCACTCCTACGACCTGGGTTTCATTCTATCGGATAGATCAATTGTTATATGACCCGTCTCTGTGACGTAGTTAGCTAACGCGCTAGTTTAGTGTTGAACTAGATGCCGAGGATGGGGAGATCGAGGTTCGAATCTTGGTCAGGTTAACTGGGGGTGATTTTTCCTAAATGCTTTTCCACTCTCCCTCCACGCAAATGTGGGTTCACTTCCTCTAATTTCAACCTTCCCAATTCCTAACCCATTAGCTTAATTAGTACTTAAGCCAAATATGCGGTGCTAAATAAATAAAAATAAATGTGTAATATGTTTCTAGCCACCTTTCCTGTACCTTATTCCAAATATAATAGGGAAGCTTTTGTAACACTTGAAGAGGAACTTCGATATTATACTACTCATAGTTGATTTATATCTCGAATTTAAATGATTTAAAAGAATTCTATAACAATACTTTATTATTTTTGAACCATGTATTTTTTTTCCGACATTACAATTTAAATATAGGATCTGTGTTAATGATGTACCCTCCCTGCCCCCATGTAGCACCTTGTAGACATTAGAGCTCACCTCCCCTCACCTCTCAACAGCTCAACGTGGTTTATGAGATTACCCTTTAATGAGAAGTTGCTGTAGATGTTTCAGACAATATTTTTAACTTCTTTAACTTTTGGTGTCTTCTTTGTGTGTCTGCTCTCTGGTTATGGTTTGGGTGGTGGAAACTTTTGTCTCAGTTATATTTAATTTGGGTCTATATTTTTAAATAATAACAGTTAATAGAAATGTTTTAAAATTCACTATTTTCACTTATTTGAGCTTAGAAGTATGCTTGTAGCTTTTTTAAATGTCCAGGTGGTTTTGAAAGCATATACTGCTGTTTGATATGGCCTACTAGAATCAAACATGTAGCAATATTTTAATACCTTTTGATAGGCCATAGCAGCTACAGTAGCCCCATGGCTTCTTTGGTGCTGACTGACAGCTCACAGCTGACGGCTTTGAAAAGCTACAGGACCAAATGATGTACCCCTACGCTGAACCATATGATCTGCAAAAAACGTGTGTTTAGCAGCTGTCACTTCTGACAGTTAACATTTAGGTATATACCTAAATTTTGACTGTCAGAAGTCAGCTGTGAACTGTCAGTCAGCACCAAAGAAGCCATGGGGCATACTGTAACAACACTGTATTGCTACCACCAGGGATGACTTTGTCCAAGAAAGTCGAAGCTACATTTTCTTTTCTCATCCTCTTTGGACAAATTTTGATGCAATTCCTCTTTTCATCCTTTCTCTCCCTTTAGTCAGTACTTTTAATAACTTTGCGTTGAAACAAAAAAGTTAATAAAACCAAGAGATTTTTTTTGCCTCAAATATGTTAACATTTTGCTTACTTTACACAATAAATTACAAAATATATTGTGCTTGGAGCTAAATTATTTTGTAATGAAAATTTAGAGTTATAAAATTATGTAATTAGCTGACCCAAGTCACATTAGTTAGGGAAGCGAATTAAAATGTATTTCCTCAGACACATTTAGCCGTTGCCACAACCACAATCTTGGAAAGGCACTGATCCATAATAGTATTTTGAACAAATTTATTTATACAAAAATGTTTGACTAGTATAAATATTGACACTATAAACACCATTCTCACGTAATCAAGTTTGTTTATTAGTCCATATATTGTGTCTTACTTTGGCTTCAATTCTGCCTGTCAGTATGCCATATTATTGTTGTTTAAATTAGGAGGTATAGCCAGTACACTTAGCTTAGTGATATTGGAGTAGTCGACCTCGGTGATCTTGGGGTAAAGTGCTCGCTTGACGACCCGATGTTCATGAGCTAAAACCCAGCCAGAGTCGACGGATTTGTCTTTAGCAATAAAACTTTGTAGTACAACTTCCTTCGGAGGGGAAGTAAAGCCGTCGGCCCCATGTTGATTGTGGCATGTAAAATAACCCTGGAAGATATGTGAAAACACCTTTCCCTGCAAAATTGATCTGCCCTTTTGATCTCGCTAAGATAAATTCTTGTGTGCTGGTAGAATCACTCGATTCAGAATGTGCACATTAAATACCTCAAATAAATCAAATATAATTATAAAAAAGTCTGGATTAGAAATTGTTTAGCTATAGATTGTGTGGATAACTTAAAAACAATCAACTGTTGACAGTCAACCTTGCAGTCCAACAAGTGAATCACTCTTCTTTCTTAACCTGAAGAAACTGTTTGTGACATTGAAAGCTTGTCCTTAAAATCTTTTTTGTGTGTTTTTTTTTTATTGTTTTATCTAAATAATATCTACTCCAGTATCACCAAGATAAGTGTGATGGCTATCCCTCTTGATTTAAATCATGATTTAGCCTAATACTCTATTACAAATAACCTTATTAATATTATTATTGATTGATTGTTCTGCTTTTCACTTATTTTAGGTGCTCTCACTTCAAAAAGAAAAAGACGTTTACTATTTAAATGCTGGCGATGGTGACAACTAACCAGCAATCCATTCACACATCATGTCAGACTGATTGAGAAGTTCTATTAGGGGACTAGAACCGGGCTAGCCGATTTTATTTTTTTTAACTTCGCGCAAATGTTTCTCAAAACAAAAATAACTTTATTTTGTGATTTCATGATTTGAAATTTCGAGAGAACATTTTTGCCATAAGTATTTTCATGAAGTTAGTCGTAATTATAAGGAAGAAAGAAAAGTGATATATTTTTGCAAGAGATGATAGCCATTATCACACTTTTTTGTGTAATAGTGACACAAGTGTGATAAAAAGTCCTTTATTATTATATATACTATGTTTGTTACTGTTTTTCAATGTGGCATAGATTTTAAGTCTGTTTGAAACAGCGGTTTACCTTCAATTTTTGCTTGAAATTATTGAATATATTTTGTGTGTTACTATAAACATATCACAAACCTCAAATTGTTGGTTGTATTGTTTGTATTTAAGTTTTTACATCTTTGAGTAGGTTTTAAAATGAATTCGAATACTTGTAGCACTTATGTTCCTGGAATGATAGAGTAAAAATGTTCTTGAAAACATTTGTTTGTAGATGAACAGATTAAATTTAGTATTGATTGTGCTCTGAAAAGAAACTGTTCACTGGAAATCATAGTGTTGAAACAAAAATGAAGAAAATATACAATCACTATATTTAAAAAGCTAATTTATATTTATATAGAATGCAATTTCAGTGTGTGTATGTGTGTGTGTACCTTATTCTTGATAGTTTTGGTTTTTATATTTCGATATATATTTGTCTTTACAACACACACAAGGACTCACAGGTTGATAGTTATGACTTTGCATGTATTGCCAAGAATACTTTGCATACGGGTATGTTATTACTTGGTTTGAGACTAATGGTTTCCAAAAATTGCAATAATCACTAATCTCAAATTTTTTGTATCTTGTGCCCCTTATTTGAAAAATCAACGTGAGTATTTGTGGTGTTAATATTTGTTTACACATCCACTTGATATTTTTAACTAAAGATTCAACACTTTATAAATATATTTTATGAAAGTAATATGCAATTTTTGAACTTTAATTATTTTTTATCAGAATTTTTCATTAGTTTTCCTTCTATACTCAGAATCAAGCCAACCTTATAATTTGACACTTTTTCTGCTTAGAATTGTATATTACCATATGACAACAAAATAATATACCTTGATCCTGATATAAAAGAATAGTTATGTTAATTTATATCTATACTTATTTTGATCTGTTATTCTATTTTATTTTAAATACAAATTACAAGCACGAGACTGAATGGATATTTTATGCAATGATTTATAATATTGTATAGTAGTTAGTAAAGTAATAATTTTAATAACATAGTTTAAAGTTTTATTAAAATAACATCTTGTTTTATATATAAATGATGTGTGTTGAGAAATTATACTTGAAAGTTGAATTTTGAAAATATCACAATATAACAGTGTTCATATTTTGGCTGAAATGGCATACACAATTTTTTATTTATATATCTGCCAATTTGTAGTTTTATCAATTCATTTCTCCCATAGACCCCTTCTCCTGAAAATAAATTATTACTAAATCAGTAAGTATGTTAAATGAATTGATTTTGATTGCTTATGTGAAATAGATCAGAAGTGTTACATACAATTATCTATGGTTTAAATTACCTTGGTGATACTGGAGTAGAAATTATTTAGATAGAACACTAAAAAACACACAACAGTCAAACTGACAGTGAAAGCTTGTACTTAAAAAATGTGTTTGTGTGTTTTTTAGTGTTCTATTTAAACAATTTCTACTCCAGTGTCACCAAGAAGGGGCGGATCCAGATCATTTTCATAGGGGGGTCATAGCTATAAATAACATAGTTACTTACCATGTTAGATTTATTTTTAAAGCCATTTAATAATTTCTCATTCACATTCAATCTTATGTATGTTTTAAACCGTGGTCATCCTCCCCAATGTTTTAAAATCATATAGTTTTTATAAACGATTTGGAGGGGCTCTCCTTCAACAATTTTTTTGAAAAATTGTTCACTTTAGAAGCTATGAGTAGTCTTTGCCTTGATATTTTATGATAGATACCTCTAGAGGATAATCTTTGAAGTGGTCTTCCACCGTCAAAATTTTGAAAATGGAATTATTTCATAAACTAGGCTATTTGGGGTGATTCTCACCTGAAAATTCTTCACAATGACATGCATCTATAAGCTATTTGGATGACCTTAAAAGTTATTTGAAGCAGTCTTCTCCAGCAAATTTTTGACAATATAATGCAGCTAGAAGTCATTTGGAGTTTGATTTAAGGGCCATCTTTCAGCTTTATATTTGATATCGGAGGATTTGAAATATATCTAGGGGGGAATTTATTCCAGGGAGGGGCAAACTATTTCCAGGGGGGCAGAATCTCCTACAGTCCCGCTGCTCCTGCTGTTTACACATACTTTGTATTCGTGGATGAATTGCTCTCAGGCGATTATTAGTCTTCTTTGATGTGTGGTATTCTACCGTCTCTTTATGCAGAACAATGTTCGTTACTTGATATGCACGACAAATATTAGTACATGAAAACAAATATTTTTTCTACACTTGTGTGAGTCATATCGGACATTGAATAAACATGGACGAATAACGCATGTGTGGATTTGGCTTTAGAAGTGTCTGTGCATAAAAAGATTTTAAAAAAAGGTATAATTTATCTGTGTTGTATTTTCTTTTTAAAATTTCAACTTTCACTTTGTTTTTTGTATTAATTTTCTAACTTTCACAAGGGGGGTCAACTGACCCTTTAACCCCCTCAACCCCCTAAATTCACGCCTGTCACCAAGGTAAGTCTGCTGGCTACCCTTCCTAATCTAAACCATGTTCTAGCCTAGTGCTCTATTCCAAATATACAATTATCTTTGTATTTAATTACCTATACTTACAAAACTTTTTACTATGAATATAATTAAATGTGATTACTCCAAATTTGTTGTGTTAGAGCTATGTAAAAATTGATTTTTAATAACATCACAACATTGTTTTTTACAGAAACTTTTCTTAAAGACTAATTGTTCATTACTTGCATAAATTATATTTAGATAAATTTATTAGGTGTGTTCTGTAAACTTTATTAAGTAAGTTACCTAAACATATTATATTTGATTATTTTCACTGAAACAAAAACAATTTAAGAAAATAAATAATATATAGTTCAAATCATTTTAAAGTTCGTCGATGTGTTAATTAATTATTCAATACAAGTAAAATACATTTTTAAAAAAATTGTGAAAGTGGTTTCAGCCCAGCAAAATAAAAAGGCAAGCTAGTTAAATAAGAAGGGTAATTAAACAAAAAATACAGTAGTAGCCACCCTGAAAAAGGATAGAAAACCACTTTTGTGGACAAAATAACCCTACATTCGCATGCCAGGACTCAAACTTGAGTCAAAACCTCCCAGATCAGGTCAGCACTGGGCTAACTTCTGGCAAGTGGCAAAGGGAGTACATGAAAAATAATACATTAGATTATAAAAAATCTTCCAGATTGCAATACACACCCATTTTTAAGAAATAAATTTTAAAAAGTTTTGTCAAACAATGTTGGGGAGTATCATGGAAATTTATTTGTACAAGTCTTGTTTAATGTTTCAATTGAAACTCTTTTTCACCACAACCATATTAATTGTATCCTTGTTTACTACCCTAATTACATTTAACCAACCATCGCTGTTTTAAACATTTTACCCTATCTATTCATTAATACATCCTTACACTTCTTAAAATATGTTCAACTGTAGCGAAACACTTATTTTTGTTTAGTACCAAGTCATATTGCTTGACTCTGACAATAATGATAATGTGTTTTAGCAACACACACCTTATTTTTTAGCTTTTCAAATACCCAATTACTCATTTAAGTTTATATGTTTATCAGGGCCGTAGGCAGTATTTTTGTCAAAAAAATTTTTTTTTTATGATTAGATATAATTAACTGGTTAGCAATATATTAACATAATATTTGATATAGTTATAGTGACACATAAAATATTGAGATGTTTTCTTAAGTAATAAAAAATAATTTTAATACAGTAGTTTCAGGAACTCTACATTCCTTGTAACTCGACACATGCAAGTGCATACAGTTATTGCCACCACTCATCACAATCTAAGGTCATTCAACTGTATAACCTCTCAGTTTGTTTATGTAACTCGAGTGGAACAGTTGTTCTGTGGTGTTTTTACAAGTGCTGTGTTTGTTCAGTTTCCAATTCAGTAACATGTTATTCAAATCGATACAATATTATATGTACAGTATATCTACATATATTACTGTTACTGTACTGTATAATACTACTGTACAGTACAACTGTGCCTTTAATATTCGATACTGTACTGTGATTCATCCTTGTTTAGTAAACATGACAAAGTAAACATGCATCTTATGCAAGTTCATTCGTAAAACTCAACATTTAAATAAATTGACACCATCTCAGTCCACATTAGGTTGAGTTTCCGACACTCTAATTTATTTATATTTTATTGGGATAATAAAAAATGTAAACACAAAGAAAAAATCACACAATCATTCACAGCACTCAACCATTGATGACACATCGATACCAACTTCTTGTCCAAGATATACTTTAAACTTAAGGGGAGAAATTATGTAGGAGTATTACAAATATCGCTTCTCGCTGGAATATACCACTGAAACCGTTTTTGTTCTCTTCTCATATTGATATTATTTTATCAAGTGTAAATTTATTTCTCAATGGGAGGGGTTTAAACTCCCAAAATTACCCCTGTGCATATGGCCCTGAATACATTTTATCATAGTAATGAGAGAATAGCTGGTCGTGTGCCTCAATTCTTGGTTGTCAAGTGATATTTTTATATTCCACATTGTATTATATTGTATATATGTAGTTTGAACTGTAAATTATTGTGATACTGTTTAGTACACATACACAAAGCACTATACTCTATTTTTTTCTTGGATGCAAATGTTTTAGTATAGTTTTTTTTGTTTTTTGAAACAAAAATCAATGGAGAGGAAAAGGTCCAGTAATCAATGTGAATAAGTGAAATGTAAAAAAAAAATTGTTTTCATAACATACTTCTCTTAGTGTTTTTTCTACACATTGTTACTATGACAGTATAATTATTCATATCAATCACTGAATAATTAACGTGCAGAATAGTCTTTCATTTAATTCAGTAGATCCTATGTATAGAGTTATATTCACAAAGTGCCTCAGCTATTGTTTTCTCGTAATGTTAATAATATCTTAGTCTAGAACTATTCTTTTGTTTGGTAGTTTTCATCTTTAAGAAGGTGTTCACATTGAATTGGCTATTTATTGGAAGCCATAGAGGTGGGTTCATAAGGAAAGCACCTTACGTGCAGAAGTAGGGCTCCCTAACGAATGGGAGTCCCCATAATTCAAGCAGAAATATATTACAGTAGAAGCTTGTTAATCCAAATTAATTGAGACCATAGCTTGTTTGGACTAGCAAAAATTCGGATTGCCAGAAGAATACAAAATGATCTCATGGGAGGCAGAGTATTTTCACAAATTTTAAATTACAGTTGGAATGTATTTTATAAAATTTACATTCATCTAACTGGTGTAGAACATTTAGTATGTACTGGAATTTTATAACTACACAATATCTTTTTAAAGCACTATAATTTTAGTTAAATGCTGACTATAACATGTAGATATTAATAATTTATCATCAATGTTCCTTACAAATTCTCTTTTAACTTTAGTTTGTTATCAATAAAATATATTCAATTTTGACAGTTTATTTGTTCCCACCTATATCGTCTACCGGGGTTTGGCCTAGTAAGGGTTTTACTATATTCACAATATATTTAAATAAATTTTAAAACAGGATTTTGAATACTATACATATACATGATACACATACTTAAATACATAGCACCAGAAAAAGGAGGTACGTTTAGATCCCTTCAGACCTTAAATCTGCCACTAGATAGCTACCAAATTAGTTGCCCAAACCAATTTCGCATCGGTTGAGTCTGGTTTTTTGACAGAAATAAGGATTGCAATATATTTATGCCTGCATCAAAATGAAAAGAAAGTGATAAACAAATAACACATTAGCTAAATGTAAAAGACAAACATTTCTGCAATTATAAAATACAGAATAGACTGTAGAAATATATTTACCTTGTTTGAATTTAGAATTTGCTAAAATTTATAATTTATTACTTCTACTTTTTTTTTCCCCCTCTTTTGTTTATATTGAATACCTAGCTTGTTTATGAAAATAATTACAGTTAACTCCCGATTATCCGTGGTAATGGAAAGGACTAGTGCCACAGATAACCCAAAACTGCGGATAATCCGCATATTTAGTAGAATAAGAGATTGTAGCACATTCAATTCAAACTAGTACACACTATTGTGATTGCGTTTATGAACACTTATTTCACATCATATTTCACGCACTAAGATAATTGAAAAAAACCACTTTAAATCAAAGTACAGTATACTCCAAATATACACATCGCTTAAAAACATCTCTTTTAGTCTTCTGCTTCAGTGCAGCTGTTTCCTTTTTCCTTATCCTGCTATGTATTTTCCATAACATCCTGTTCGAGATAATTATGTAGGTTATGAGTCAATTTCAGCACAGTACCCCTTGCACAAACTTTTTGCCTCTCTGGCCATTATCTCTTCCTTAGGGATTTACTGAGCACAACAATTGGTAGCCCTGTGTTTTCCATCAACGTGGCATTTTTCAGAAACGTATACCCTGCTGTTGGTTATGCCGCGGTGAAACCGCAAAGCGAATAATCCACCCACGGATAATCGGGAGTTTACTATATTCCAATAAAATATCTCTATAAGGAAAATCTCTTTTCGCTTTATGAGGTAATTGTATTATATTCTTCAAATATAATACAATTATTCCAAAAAGTAATATTTTTATGAAGCAAGCAAAATGTTACTCATTGGGTTTGCTCTGTAAAACATCCTTAAACTAGTACATTATTTTAGTACCGTAATGACAGTATTCTGTTTTTATTAACTTATTAAATGACTACAGAGTTATCACATGATGTCAAACTTGAATGTACATAAAGTTTGAAAAATGTTTAAAGAGAGGATTGAGTTGTAATAACAATATCAAACTGACGAATTAAACTTTATTGCATAAGAAAATATATTTTATTTAATATTTGGAAATGTTATTCTGTAATGAAACCTTTCAGAAAAAATTATAAATGTAAATGGTGTGGTAGCTTTAAAAAAGTGTCCTCAAAATTCCCACATAGGGCCAGTTTCATCGTCAGATTAGTAGGCCTTAAGTGTGGTGTTATACATAATACAAGACGACATCTACCAAGACCAGAATGGAATGGACCAGTTTCATATGTAAAGCTGACCCATTCCATATGAGTTTAGGTAGGTGTCCTCTTGTATTTAGTATAGCACCGCACTTGAGGCGTACTAAGTCTGACGATCAAACTGACCTTTAGTCTTGTTCAAGCATTTACATTATATTTATAAGCAGTTAATATTATATTGTGTGGTAGAGGCTTTAATTTTAGTGTTAAAATAGAAGGAAGTTCTTAACTATTGCAAATCAAATGTTATTGAAGTCTTTAAATAGGTGAGCTATGAAATATGAATAAATTTGATAAATATTAACAAGTGTATATTTGAAGAAAGAATTTAGTATATTGTGTGTATCTAGAAATGTTAAAGCATTTATACACTCACATTATATTTTAAATATTTTTATTGTATATCTTTGAAATGACTATAGTAGATTGAAGCATATACCATTACTCATACTTTTCTAACAAGCTAATTTTCATTTAAATTTCGTTTTCACCATTTGTGACAGATTATATCTATGATATTCAAACCAGGATAAGTAAGAGTTATTCGAGAGAATGTGTAAAGTTAACAGCTCAGGGGGATTTCATTACTGGAGAAGTAAGCAGCTATATGCTGATGTAAGCTCAACAAAATGTTCTAAATCCTTCCGTATTGTTATTTTTTTGTCCTGCCTGCAGTAACATATTTTTTACTTGAGTAGGCCTCTATATTTTTAATATTGTAAAATAAATAATATTGAAATACATTATATATACTTATATAATAAAAACAAATCTTGGTATCTTTTAACCTGGGGCAATCAAAACCAATATTAATCATCAAGGGGGGTGTGTGATAGAAGAAAAGTTTGAATACCACTGCATTATATAAATCAAAATTGCTAGTGATTAATGAAAATTTTAAACTACACATATACACAAAAGAACATACACTAACAATATTATGATTAATTTTGTGCAACTTATTAACATTAAAAGAAGTATTCCACAACTTGAATCAATATATTGTTTAAATTAATGTGATTGTTATTTTGTTTCTATGAGCTTTTCAAGTTATCTTAAACATGTCAGTTTTTATTTATGTAATGCATTCTTGTTATGGCAATTTATTTAATGAATATTTCATTATTTAATTTCTTTAATTTATTACTATCATATTTATCAAGGTTACATTTATTCTTTTTGTTGTTTTGAGCAAATTATATTACTTTGTCTTAAATAATTTCATTATTTCCTTTATCATAAAATGCTGAGAAAATATTCAGAGGAAATTAAATTTGTAAATAATGTAATTAATTGTATCCCTTGTTATGTTATTAATTGTTCATCTGCACATTTTATTAAGCAAATGGGTTTGATATATTAAAGTGAAAGGCTGTGTGCATTTGTGTCTTAAATAGAGGCTTGTTGCTTTCATATATAAAGTTTGAAATTTATTTTTATCGCATAGAAAATTGTAGTTTGATTAAAACTTAAATATGCCAACTGTGTGGTTGATCCAAGTGGGAATAGTTTTATAGGCCTATTTTTGTTTGGTATCATTACCAATACAGTTTGTTCTATTTTTTAATGTGACAAAACAGCAGCAGCTCTTAAAATACTGTTGACAATGTTTCTTGTACAAATGACTCTTGTGTATCTTTTGTTAACAAAAAAAAAACTGTTTAAAGTATTCACTTAGAAAATAATTGTCACATTTACTAACAGAAAAATCTTGCATTGAAATAGTTTGATAAAAAATATTAAAAATGCAGTCTTGAATAACAAACTAGTTTATTATATTATGTGATTTATGTTATTTAAAAATAATATACTAATTAAATGTATATTATACTACATCTTGATTGAAATAAAAATATTTATAAAGTTTTAAAAAGCTCTGTAGGCTCCTATGTTTTTTATTTATCCATATTATTTTCTAGTTTGTTGTAACTCTTTTAATGGGCAAGAGGTTTCTATGTTAATTTTGTTTTATACAATTTATCAGAAAACTATTCAAGTACTTTGCAAAGGTGTGATGAAAGGGAACTTGAGTTAAAGTCCATATTTTTTCAGTTTCTATGACAAAAATATTTTTGATCAAAATAAATAAACTGTTGATCCAATATATGTATTTAGATTTATTTTTTTAATATTGTCGTCTCGACAGTTTGATATTTTTCATGGATACTTTTTTTCTTAATCTAGCCTAAAAGGGTTTTAATCAAACGCCACATGACTCATGACAAATTTTCAAGAACTTTTAGGTTTTTAATATGTAGAAAAATAAACAAATAAAATATGGATTTTGACTCACATTTTGTTCTACCTTAACCTAAGTGTTCATATTTCAGAAAGAGTCAAAGACTCAATATAAAAAGTAGTTCTTTGATTCAAATTTTTTGCATACTTTTTCAGAATCTGTTCCTCATTTGGTTGGTTTACTATTTTAGTAATATAGTTTTAATCACCAGGTCTCTGCGAGACCTCTGGAACCAAGTGAATAACTACACTCCAGATAGACAGATATTTAATTGGGTTATTTACATTTAAAAAAATCTAAATCTGCACATCCAAACCTATAGTCACGATTTTTTTTTAAATGTCCTTAATAATACCTACTGAAAAAAAAAACCATAGCGTCAGCCAGCAATCGAGTTGTACCAACCAAGCAGCCTCTGTCTTTTGACGAGGATAGTGCTAACTTCTGCAGGTCGAGGGTGTCAGTACACCGAACCCTCCAGCTGATATTTTTTTCATTCAAGTAGCTACTCATTTGTTCTCATGAGGCTGAGTTAATAAAGTTTCACAACGATTGCTTCATAGAAAATCTGCAAGTGCCCGGGATCGAAGACAGGACCTCCAGATCTGTAACCAGGAACTTTAAACACTAGATCACAGTGGTAGTATAATATTATTGAAATTAATCAAATTATTTTTTGGTTTGTATCACAGTAGACCTATATTTAAAATTTAACTCTATAGTTTGACATTATTATTATTGTTTTTGTTGTTATTACCATAGTCACTAACTTATTTAATTAAATTAATGGTTTCAATTTTATGCCCAAAATATTACATTTTCAACGTCATGAGGGAGAAATACACTTCATCTATATTTTAAAGTTTCTTATAGCATTTAAAAAAATTATTAAACCAACATAAAGTTTAATGTCACCTAACATTCTGCAGTTACATACATTTTACTACGCAAACATATTCATAATAAATAGGAAAAAATAATATATGGTAGGCCTATTTTATATAATTTTCTTATGAACATGTTTCGCAGAATAAAACATCTGTCACTCTGGGATCTTAAGAAACAATTATGCAGGATCTTATAAAGTTTGTATTTAAAAAATTTAATATATAACAAAAGTCACAAAAAAAACCAAATTAAAATCCTGATCAAAGTGTATTATTTCCCTTAAGGTGGGATGGAAGGGAACGCGAGAAAAGGGCCGGCCATGTTTTTGCAGTTTTTATGGCCAAAATAAATAAAATATTGCTCCAGTAAAAACATAGAATTTAATTTTCTTCACATGGTGACTTCAAAATTTCTTGAATATCTGTCAAGGTTGTCCTGGAATTTAATTACAACTTTTTCTCTTCATTTAAAATGTTTGTTAGATAATGCCACCATGCTCATGACAGGTATTCAACAACCGAGTCGTTGGCATGAACAACGTTGTAACCCACAAAAACAACATTTTTGGCAAATTGACATAATTTATTTCAAAGTCTTCTATACTATTAAATAAAGAAAGTCTTTCAATGTTTGCATTACGCTAATCGTCTTTCAATTATTTTTTTTTGCACATAAACTTTCCACAAAAAGAGTAGGTAGTTGAAAATAATTCTTTTACAGTAGAACAAGGTTGTAAGTGACACAGTTACAACATTTTTCTCTTAAGCATAAGGGTAGATTAGGAGGCAATATGGGGAAGAACATAGTATAACAGTAAATTTATTAGGTAGGTATCAAAATTGGCATATAAAAATATCATAGTGTTTCGCTTCTACAAAATATTTTAAGAACTTACTATTTATGAGTTTTAGAAAAAAATTTTGTCTGATGCATAAAATAAATCTGGCATGGTCTTGTAGTAAAGAGCACTAAATTGGTCTTATAATAGGTTTAATATAACACACTTCATGTTACATGAGGGAGGGATCCCTAGTGGATTTTTAGATCTTGATAGAAAGACCTACACTCATTAGGGATGTACTCGGTAATTTTCATGAAGTCGTTCTGTTTTTTCACTGATAAAGACTCAATGTATACAGCTGGAAGCCTCTTGATTCACAGGTGCCAGGTATCCAGAGTTTTCCCCCTTCCTCTTCTTCACCATACAAAAATATTGAAAGAGTTGGAGGATGTTGTGACTTGTTCTGCCTCGAAAGGTTGAAGGGTCATCTGCAGTTATCTGAAGCCAGTGGTAGTCAGTTATTTTGAAATCCTTCTTGTTCAGGCTACCTTCGACCATTGTTAAATCCTTGAAATCATTACTGTCCATCCCCCACAGCTGAAAAGGATGTCCGGTAGTTTTTGCATTGGCGATTATTTGCACCCAGTCTGTTGGAACATACAATGAAAAGTTTTTCTTATTTCTCTCAATGAAAGCAAAGTCTTTGTCACACGAAAGAAAACTATGTCCAGTGATGAGGAACTTCTGTTCAACTGCTGTGAAGAACTCTTTGGTGACCAAGTATTGAAGCAGAGCAATCATGCGCCAGTTGTTATTCTGTCCGACACACCGGTCAGACCAAATTATAAGCTGCATTGTCTTACCAGTCTCCAAGCAGTTAAAATGCTGGTTTATATAACCGAGAATGCAAGACTTGACTTCAGCCGACCCTCTTTTGGCTACAAACTCATGCCAGAAGCACATAAAGGCTCTGTTTTTGCCTGTGTCGTGTATAGCTAAATTGTAACAGGAATACTGTCTCTCATAGAACACTGATGAATGAAAGAGTTGTGGACAAAACAACACTTGCTGAAGGTCAATGCAGATCACCAAAAGATTGTTTGTCCTTGATGCTCTCTCTGTATCCTGAGCCAACATTCTATATGCAGCGGCAGCCCTCATGTGGTGAATCCTACTCTCTATTTTTATATGATTGGTTTCTTCTTCAGAAGAAGCAGACGGCATCTTTATATACAGTTTGTCGCGATAGTTGCATGAGTCAGATCGCGAAAGACCAAACTTCAGTTTGTAATCCCCTCGAAATATGTTGTAATGATCCTGCTTTGTTGCATAGCTTTTTGGTGTAATTAAATTCAGTTTGTGTCAAATTTATTAGTCGCACTGTACT
>CABFWB010001216.1:5774-15919 GCA_902151455.1 Timema bartmani
ACAGGGATGAATACACAGGGTTCTAATATTATGTACCGTGGTAAAACATGTAGGTCTACAAGTCACATTCTAATACAGGGATGAATACACAGGGTTCTAATATTATGTACCGTGGTAAAACATGTAGGTATGGAAGTTACATTATAGCACATGGGTGCACAGACAAAGAATTGTGAATAGTTCACGCCATTATTAAATATGTAGCCCCAAGTGTTACAATCCAATATATTATTTTCCGAAATAATAAGCAGACAGTAATTAAGTTTTGATACTTAATGTCGATTTTGATCTCTAAAAATCCCTTATGAAACACGATACTAACAAAAGCGAATTATTTTACAATAAGAACATAATCTCTTATGAAAAAACTTGGTTGATATTGATATATGATTTATAATAATTTTTACATATTCTAGGCTAATAATTGACCTTATTTAGATTGTTATTATACATTAAATGTTTGAGATCCAATTTCTTAGTAAGCTAATTTAAAATTTAACTTGAATATATACATACAAATAATTTGATTTATTTATTTTGTAGTTTGTGTCACAGATTAAAATTTTATTTTGTAGAACTAGTTTGAAAACATTATATGATAAGTTGTATAGTACTACATATTTTTAGAATAATTTCTAAAATGTTACTAAAAATATAGTAAATGTTATCATCGCTGACCTCAAAAAAAAGTTTGTATTTTACAAACGCTTCTTCCTAGCAAATGTCTAATATAGCTAACTACTAAATCTGAGAGTGTAGGAATTGAGAGAGAGTAGTTTTTAAGAAGATAGCACATATCTTATGATTAATAAAATGATTTTAAAAATATTGAAAAATATTCTCTTATTTTTCGCCTTGTCTGAATACTCGTTCGGGTTATACGCCTTCAATGATAAGTTTAATTGAATAGAGATGAGGAATGCATAACTAACCCTCAACTGGCAACCGGGATTCAAACCCTTTTTTCCCGGCTACCAGCAGTTCATTCTAACACTAGAGTAAAGCTTATGACCACTGGTTCTTAAACTGTGGTTCGTGACACCTCGAGGAGTGACGGAAAAGATACTGGGCGTTTCAACAAAATATTGATAAACCATTTGCAACAACATATGTGTGAGTTTAAATTTTCAACAGTGGTAGTGAAAAAAGAAATACCTTCCTCGACTAAACGACGTGGAAGTTTCCATGAGAATTTTGCTATACGATATCAAGCCAATACTGGATTTATTTTGTCAAGATAAGCAAGCTCATCCATCTCAGTAAATTGGTATGCTTATAACTAATTCAGTGTAGCAGTTATTTACCTGAGGTACTTAAATTTCACTTTCTGAACCGACTGAATGTACCGGCACACGAAAATTTCTATGAGCGAGAGTGAAAGGGCCACCAGACAAGCCGAAGTAATTAATTTAAAAATAGTTTAACAGCTTTGGGCTCAAACTAATATGATGAAGGAATATTTGAAAATAAACCGGTGTGCTTATGTGCATAAATCATTTATTTAGTTCTGATGATGAGTACAAATTTATTAGAAACACACATTTTACACACCAAACACAAGATTATATTTGGTATACATTTGACGGTAAAGAGTTCTATCATTAGGGCATAGTCTGGGTGATATTGGAGTAAAGTGCTCGCCTTAGGAGCCGATGTTCGTGGGTTAAAACCCAGTTTGGGTCGACGTATTTTTACTGAGAGATAAAAATCCATAGCACAACTTCCTTCGGAGGGAAAGTAAAACCATCGGTCTCATGTCAATTGTTGCATGTAAAAGAACCATGGAAAGCCATAATATGTGAAAATACCTTTCCCGGCAAAATGTTTGGGGCTTTTCGTGCTTGGTAATTTAAAACTCCCATGTGCTGATATAATCAGTCTGTTCAGAAAGTGCCTGTTAAACACCTCTAATGAATCAAAAAAACTAAAACATTGCCTGAACGAATATTTATTTTGGTTCAAAAATTTCTTAACTAGAGGTTATTCATTCTTAGAAATTTAGCTTACAGTTAAAAATAAATATTGTGCCTGTAGGCCTTTTTCAACTTAAAATTGAACTGGTTTATAAGATAGGAATATAACTAATTTGAATAATATGTTGACTTTCCGCTTCTAACAATAATTAAAATTATTTCGTTAACTTAGTTATGTAAAAAAAAGTTTATTAAATATTTTTTACAACTTTTATTTCATACACACAGGTCTTAAACTTTTAGGTTCAAAAGTTTGTTAAATAAATTTCACAACTTTTATTTCATATACGGTACAGGTTTTAGACTTTTAGTCCAAAATATTGTTAAATACTCTATACAACTTTCCCCCCCTAGGGTTTTAGATTTTTTATTCAAAGAAGTATGATACTTTATGACAATTATTATAAATCACTTGATTTATATTTCGAACTAAGAAAAACATAATTTTTTAGTTAGATTTATATTATTGTATCGTTATTTATTGAGAACTAATTTTAATACATTTCCAGCCTTGAAAAACTTTCTAATGGTGTTTCCTTCATACATCCTAAATATTCTAAATATTTATTTATCCAAAATAATTTTAATAGTTTATCCAATCGAAATTACTCAGAACTATTCACTTGATTAACATAAAAAATGTAATATCGTGCTTTTTAAACTGTGTTTTGGGTATTATACGTGCACTTTTTAAGGAACTAATTTTATTTTCAGCATCTGACCTCCAAACAGAATTTACTTAGGACAAACAACACTAGCATTAGGCCATTTAATATTTTTGAAATAAAACGAATTAATAAACAAAAATGTTTCTTTATTTTTGATACCATATGGAAATAGAAACAAGATCTTCTAATACATTTAGTAAATATTAACTTAAGGTTTATTGAAAAAAAATGTTTGTATGTGTTTTAAATTATCTTGTAAGGTATAAGATGTTCGGATGAATAGATTTTAATTATGTTCGAAAATGTAAAATAAAATCCTTTTCAAAACACATTTATTCTGTTTGTTTAACCAAGTATTTTAGAAGACCTACCTACACTATTATTATTTACTTCTATCTGAGACCAGTATAATTTTATTAGTACTAGTTTAGATTTTTGAAAAACATTTTAAAGTTTAGTAAGAAGATATATATATATATATTTTATATATACTATTCATGAATCAATCAATATTTTATATAAATATATAAAACTATAACCGGTATTAAAGAGAGTTGTATTAAAAACTATACAAACCTGGAAGATGTACATGAAATATTATTAATTATATCATAAAGAATGTTTGTCAAAAAACCTTTATCATAAAGATTCTTTGTACCAATAAAACAACACATATTAAAATTAAGATATGTTACACTTAAAATTATTAGGCTCACTTAAACTAGTCTTCAAATCGTGGCTACTCACGTTGTATCACAACACTATAAGAAATGGAATTACTTCTAAGAATAATTAATTTGTATGTAACAACATTTTTACTTTTATTAATTAATTCAATTTTCCCCATTTTGCAAATCTTTTCCAAACAAATTTTTTTAAAAAATTCATTTTGCTATAGTCAGTAAATATCATCATCAGTTCTAAGTTTATTAAACTATTAAGTGAATAATATAAAGATATATATTTAATAACAATTTATTTCTCCACTGATAATTTTAAATGTATTGTGTTTTAATTTTAATATGTTTTTATTTATTGGTACAAAGGCACTTATGATAAAAGTTATTTGACCATCATTATTTATGATTTAATTTATAATTTTTCATGTTTATCTTCCAAGTTTGTTTAGTTTATAAAATAACTATATTTGATACCTGTTATAATTTCTTATCTTTTAATAGACAATTGATCGATTCACAAATAGCTATTTTTAGAGCTAGCTATTTATAATTTAAGTCTCAAGGATAACTTTCCCATAATATTTCGATTGAAATATATAATTTAGTTCTATAAAATAGTTACGATTTATATAACATTCATATATATTATGATAACTAACGTATGGAGTACTTTATTTTATACATAGATTTCGAGGTTCAATACCGAACTTACCATAGTCCATTGCTATTTATTTAATTAAATGTTTAATAATTCAGATAATAATTATTGCTAAAAATATTTTTTATACATTCCTTTCTTGTCTTAGTCTTGAGTTTCATACAGTGTGTTATTTTTGTAAATATATTAATAAAATTAATTAGAAAATATTATTATTGGCTTGAATACATATATTTTCTAAAAGGTAGTTTTTTTAATATAATATATTGACTATCCTCTCAGTCTATATTGTGTTTTCAACTAAACTAATTTCAAAAATATTATTTTCCCATGTGTTAATATTAATTTGGGTTACTTTTAACACCTTCAATACGAAGCACACCAGTGTCGGTCACCAGAGTATACGGGGACACTCCCGTCATAGACTTATCTACCGTTGACAGAGAGAATCTCTATTGGGTGTTTTTTCCTTAATTGTTTTCCACTTCCCCACAACGCAAATGGTAGTACATTACCTCTATATTCTTCATTTCTCATTCTAAACACACTATCACAATTAATGTTTACTCTTTATTCATTGCAGTGATGACTTTACGATCCATACGATCATATACAAATCAGGGTTTCTATGGTGACGTAAACGAAGATTGATTATATTGATAAGCCACTATTCACACGGAATAAAATATGTAAATTCGTTAGGAAAATTTAGTTTTAATTGGAAAATATGTTTTTCGACATCCTTTACCCCTAACTTTTAAAATGATTGCTAGTTTGTCAGAATCGATTAAGCCGTTTTCTCATAATTTTAATAAAATTAAATGGCCTTATCAAATTATGTACAAAAATTGAACTGAAATTGTGAAGTGGTGAAAAAATAAATACTAAACATAGTACTTTTTGATAAAAGTTGCCAAGTTTAGAAGTGTGTGTGTGTGTATATATATACGGTTAGCACGGTTTTTCCACGATACATTTTAACACTAAACAGAGCGTACCGGTTCTGACCTCCAGGCAGTTTGGAGAAAGGAAGGGTGCCATATGTTGGTCTAGGTCTAACGAGCCCCCCCCTCCCCTATTTTTTTTTATCTCGTCATGCTCACGTATCTTTGTCCGTCACTGTTCGCTATATCACGTCTCTTCTCTTTTACTCTCTTCCAACCTCCCTTAAAGCATTAGGAGTTTTTTTTGTGACAAGGTTAAGAGTTTTTTTCAGAATTTTTTTCAACCGATGATCCTAGGAAAACAAATCTAGCAATTTAGAAACACCACAGAAAGCTGTGTTGTAATATGAAAGTATATCTAACAAAGGTAAGAACTGACAAAGTTTATTTATTAGGGGTACTCATTAAACCTCTCATAGAAGCTGTCAAAATATTAATATAACTAGTATAAGGATATAGTATGAAGAGGGTTAGTCTTATATAAATGAATCAAAACTCAATTAAAGTGAAAACAGAAAAATTTTAATGGATAAAACTAATTTGTACTTTTTTTAGTAAGATTATCCACCTAGTTTATAGTTTGTAGTTTAGTATTTATAGCCTCGTAGCTAAACTAGTGAAAGAGAGGAAAAAAAAACCCATTATTTTTCATCAAATAACTTCAGTACTTTGCGCCATAAAATGTAAGACTTGGAACTAGAATTATTTAAAGTGTTCAGTCTAAAAGCTCGTAATAGTTTCAAACTTTCTATAACCAAATTGGCCATACATAGCATTAACTTATGTCCTGAACATAATTTACCAACTGAAAATAAAGATCCTTGTTTGGTGAGATTCAAGTAAGCGCATAAATTATTACAACGTTGTTGAGATAGTTTTAAAGCACTATTACAAAGCCGACAAAGCCAGTTCGCATTTTGAAGCTATACAATTGAATCCATGGGCATAAAAAAATGCTTTATTAAAAAACAAAATAGGTGGGGACACTAAATAAACCTATTAAAATATAAAATAAGATATTAAAAAATTACATTTTCAATGTTGCGTGAATATAAAAAAATCTGATAGGTACAATTATATAATTAGCTCACAGTTTACTGTACAGCTATGTCATGGATTGAGGCCTTAGTTGATACATTAAAGCGCCGTGAGATAGAAAGGGTAGACATTATTTAATACATGTATGTTACGCAGTGCTGTATATACTATCAAAACTAGGGGCTATTCATCTATTCTAAGGTGAAATTTTTAGTTGGTACATTAAAACGCCGTGAGATAGAAATGATAGGCAATAGATAATACACAAATGTTATGCAGTGAAGTATACGATATCAGAACTAAGGCTATTCAGTCCAATGAGAAACCATAGTTGGTACATTAAAGCGCCGCGAGATAGAAACGATAGGCAATCTCTAATACAGATGTGCTATGCAGTGAGATGTACTCTACCATAAATAGGGGCTATTTACAACGAACAACGAAAGTGTCGTTTCACTTGGAAATGCTGCTCTCACTTAGGACAAAACTAAAGTCTGTTCAGCGTAGGAATTGTTTTCTGAAAGGCCTTTTTCCCTACCAGAAATCTATTATAAAGTAGGATATTGGTAGGAAAAAAGACCTTTCAGAGAGTAATTCCTACCGTGAATGGAGCATAGCACTCCCCAGTGCCCAAGGACTCAACCTGTCGCAAGGAGCGCAGTGAAACTCCCGTCAGGCTGAGTGTCTGGTGTATAACTTTTCCATGTTCAACGGTTATCCAAGAAGTTGCGACATAAAAGCACTGTGGGATTTAATGTGTGGGTAGTTTCGATTTAGTTATCATGGGTTGCAGGAAACACTTGAATAGTCAGCTGATTTTGGAATAGAATTTACACACATAATTTAGGATTAAACTACTTTTTAGGATGTTGATTACGAAACACAAGACTTTATTTAATTTAAGATTAACCCTTTTCGGTGGCCGCGTAATCTAACGCGATACTCTCAGAGTAGACCAGATTGCCAATGACGGGGAGATCAAAGGTTCAAATCTCGGTCGGGTGTACTGAGGATGGTTTTTACAAAATGGTTTTCTACTCTCCCTCCATGCAAATGCGGGTAAGCTTCCTATAAATATATCCTCCCTAATCCCTAAAATCCTTAGCGTGATTATTACATAAGCGTATAACCCTAATAGATAGTAAGACGCGTTGCTCGAAAAAAAAAATTAATACTTTTTTTTTCATCTACAGATGCACACTGCACAGGGAAAAATATTACTTGTATTTGACGTTCAGTTTTGAGTTTTTGATCAAAAATTTTATTTGGGATAATTTTATTGGGCATTAACTCTCAATACTTGCACGAATAATTTAATGAAAACCCTCAATATACAATGAAAAAAAATTTCTAAAATGTATTCAAAAACTTATATAATTTCCAGGTTCTCATATTATGGCGATATAGAGTAAAAAATAAACGAATTCTGAAAACATGGGTTAGTGATTCCCTACTCTCTCAGCTGGCAACGGACGAATAATAAAAGGACACGTGTGACACCTATGTCAGAACCATATGAGTAAGATTACGTATTCATAGCTGAAATACGTTTTAATACTTTGATAAGAAGTGAAAATGAATATAATATTTATAGCGTGTTGCTTTGTAAATATTCATTGAGTCTCGTTAAGTAATCACTTATTAATATTATTATTTATGAATTGGTAAATTAATACAATGTATTAAATATAAAAATGTATTACTATTTTTTGTATAATATACTTGAAAACGACTGTATAGTATGCAAACTAAAATAAAATGAGGATGAACATTAAAAACAAAAACAAAGATTTATCTAACTAATAAATCTGTTACAAAATGTTAATATCTGACGGTGCAAATTTTAATTAGATAAGGCAAATTAGAGTTTACGTAAATTAAAAAAAAAAGTGTTTATATGAAATGTATTTTCATTTATTTAACAAAGAGTTAAATCCTTTTTTCATTTGAGCTGGTAGATGGTTTGTTTGCCAACTGAATTAACTAGTTTTGGTACACATTATCATCATCATCATCATGAACTTTTAAGGAAAAAAAGGGGGGGGGGGGGTAGTTTTACCTTCATGTAACATCATTGAGTGCTTTATACAGCTCAATATATATTGCAAATAAACAAGCTATAGGTTTTGTATAAATTTTCATATTAATTTCTTATCGATGTTCTACTTATTCATATTCTCCTTACAAAAGTATAAAAAGGTTAAAAAAATTAAAAGTCTTTATTAAACATAGAAAAACTACGTGAGGAAATGTAGGGAACGCGAGTTAAGGGAAGTGTTTTTTTTTCAGTTTTTATAGCAAAACATCTATTTGAGTCCAAAATAAATAAACTATTGTTCCAGTAGAAATATAGAGCTTGATTTTCATCACATGATGATACCAACAGTTATTAAATATCTATCATGAGCTTTGTTCTATTAGATGAGAAACCTTTTAAATGAAGACAAAAACGTGAAATTAAATTCCAAAACACTCTTGACAAATATTCAAGAACTGTTAAGGTCACCGTATGAAGAAAATGAAACTCTTTTGTTGCTACTGGGGCAATATTTGATTTATTTTAGCAAAAAAAAAAGTTTTGATTTAAAAATTGCAAAACCACTTTAACTTTGCTGCGTCCCCTAAACCCGCAACTTAGTAACGACCAGTCCCGCAACAGATAACAAGCATAACAAAAAGGCATCAGCCTCGTTTTGTCTAATGATTATGGGTTCGAATCATGGGCGAGTGAACTGAGAAGTTTTGTTTATTCCTTACATTTTTTCCATTAGTTTAAATATAAGAATATTCCGGAATAGAGTAGGACAAAAAGTATGGTGGGATTGAAAGGAGAAAGAGCAAGCAACTTCTAATGCAAATATTGCTTATATTGGCAATTTTAGTCCTGCCTGATGATGTTTACTCCTTGACCTATTTATCCGTTGAACAATCAGACTCTATCATGAGTCCGTTACCAACTGTGTATTAGTGGTTTCAAATTAAAACCCCTTAAGAATTATTTAATTCAAACAAATGGCCAGCAGAAAAATTAAGACGCTAATAGTAAAATTAACATCTAAGTTCAAAAATATCTTGAAACAATTTGACGTCTCCATGGAATTTACGATTTTTTTAGTATTAAAACATTAGACAAATGCAATAATAAGCGATTCCTCTCATTTTACAGGCATACAAGTGATATTTTCGTAATTAATTCAATATATTAAGTTGTAATGAAATTAAGATGGCAAGAATCATAAAATAACCAGATAATTAGCTACTCCAAAATATACGACGTCCATTCACACGCTCATTGTTTTCATACTTGTTTTGTGAATAGCTAATGTTACTAACAAAAAAATAAAATTTCTTTAAAAGAATGGATCGTTTATTTGAATATTTAAAGCGTAATATATATTTATAAGCAAGCCAGTATATTATTTATAAAATTCTGAATAGATCTATTACATAAATACATTTATTTATGACCCCATTCATCAAATTAATTTTCGAAACAACTGCACATTTATTTTGATTATTGTTTGAAAGAGAGGAAAATCATTGTTTGGATTGTTAATGTATAAGAAAACTTATATTTCTATTGCGCATGTGTCTGTAGCTAAACATTCCTGAAAACTAAGGCAACCGCCATTACAAATTTATGCACAAGTTTTACCGATAAATACTTTTCGCTAATAGTCACCATGTTTGTCATTCATAGGGTGGTATTTTATTTGTACTTAACTCAAAACCCCCATCGGTGGCCGCACGGTATCACAATATACTAGACTACTGATGACGGAAAGATCATGGTTCGATTCCAGTTGCGTGTAATAAAGGTGGGTTTTCCTAAAGGGTTGACCCACTTTAACCATGCGAATTCAGGTACACTTCTTCTAAATCTAACCCTTCTTCATACCTAAGCCATCATCATAAGTTAGTTAATATAAAAGCGTACAACCCCAATGGTTAGTAAGACGCAGTGCTTAAAAAAACTTTATTCAATATTGAATCAAGTACGGTAAAATTTCTACTACGTTAGGGCATAGGAAAATTTAATATCTTATCTCCAATCTGTTCACATTTATAGTGGGACCTCCCCCCCTTTCGACCCCCAAATCAACTTGGATGTATTTCCTCTCCAAGTTTAATTATTGACGATGTTTCTTCCACCGACCATTCCAATGTTGTTTTAGTACCAAGAC
>CABFWB010001216.1:57604-90299 GCA_902151455.1 Timema bartmani
TTTTTTTTTTAACTTTAGTAGGAGTTTCTTTAGTTTCATTGAAAATAAGATAAGATCATCTTTTTTTCAAGAAAACAAATTTTACTAAGAATAAACTTGTAATACTTTAATAGAAAAATAAAAAATCTTCGTTCACATACCTTTGGATGAGAATAAAAAAACTTAATTTATTAATGCAGTGAATACAATTTGACTAGTTAAAATAATTATATATTATTTCGTTTAGTTAAAATTTAAATTAACAAACAGTCTACCTAATATTTTAAGATAAGAAAATCTTAAATAAAACAGGCTTTATATAATGAAGCAAAGAATATATGAACCTGTGTAATTCTATGCCATTCTTTTATTGGCTATTTAGTATAATCATAAGTCTAGACTAGACTAGACTAGACACCTAGACTAAATGGTGGATGAATGGACCAGACGTCAAGCTCGTCTAAGCAGGGCTGAGGTTCGAATCTCAACCGCGTGCAATGAGGATGGTTTTTAATGAATGATCCTTGGCCCTCCCTTCACGCAAAGGCCAAGAGATTTTATTTAAGTTAAATCTTCCTCATCGTTAAGCCAATAAAGTAATTAAATAAGAATGTACTGAACAGATATTAATACGTAGAATATAATTAAAATCAATGATAAACATATTAATAAAAAAGCGCATTCCTGTTGTTATTTTACTCTTTGTATATGTTTTCTGTTTTATTTTACAGTAGATTAATTATTTACTTTTTTTTAAAAGTATTTATTTGTTTTTTCTTGTATCATTACTTAGTTCTCAGTAAGTTAAACTATATTACCTCCAAAAACAAGCAAAATTGAATATATTTTAATGAATGCTTCATAATTTGCTTGAAGAGAAAAAAAATTACACATTATATAAAAAATATTCCAAGTACAACCACTAGAGGACTCGAAGATCGAGCCTAAACCTATTTAATTCCAAATCTCAATCAACCATATAATACATAACCACGCCTTGTTTTACTAGTTTTTAGTCGACAAAGCATACATTGATAAGTAGTGTAGAAGAAAGCATTTGAATTTTATAAAACATCAGAAAACATGATTTTAATTACGAGACAAAAGGTTGATTATATGCATCCATATTTTTTTTAATATTTCATGAATTCGCTTCCACCCACAGTGATTAATTTAAATATATTTTAAAATAAGCACCTGGTCAAGAGCATCTAAATCGAATGAAAGGTCTTGGGTTCAATTTGTATGTACATGTATTATTTTTCATATTTATTTATCCAATAGTTAATAGTTATATTACTTATTGATATATTGTATATAATCTTTTATAGATGCCTACATAAAATTGATAGAAGCTCTCCTTCCCATAAATTTATGAACTTGTTACATGAAGGGGGTTTAAGTTCTCTTAATTCCTTTTGATAACTTTAATTGATCTCATTTGAGAGATAAACACTAAGTACTTAGTTCACTACGGAAGGGATTTTGGCACGAAACTTTTAGACAAACACCTTGTTGGTTAATTCATTTGATTATTATCATTATCTCTAAAGCTTTCTCTTGCTTAAAATTGGTTATATTTTATTTATGAATACAAACCCATTGTATTGGGTTAAAATTAACTATGCCTGTTGTCATCAAGATACAGCTCCACCTATACCTGATTTTTTTGGGTTGTTTTTAGCGTGTGAAATTTTTGACCGCAAGAAATGCAGTATCTAGTTTGGTCACCGTGTATGTAGACTTTTAGTCGTTCTGTGAGAATAGTGATTATGAATGTGTGAAGTGAGTGGAAATTTTATACCTAACTTAATTCTAACCAACCAGGCCATGGTGACTCAAGAACAGTTCCCCTTTAAGGAATAACACCTTTGATACCATCGGGAATCAAACCAGGGACCTCTAAATAAGTAGCTAGGGTGCTGACCACTAGACCGAGAGGCCGGTCTATGGATCATATGTTAAGACTGGGATAGTTGTGTGTAGTAATTTTGTTGATATTGAAGTTGATATTAATAAAATATATTCATACTTAGTATCATGTCTTCCTCCTACCTAGGCTCGGAGATTTCCTCAGATCTTCAAAACGAATTAAAACGACCAATGAGAGAGATGGAAGCAGTTACTAAATTATCAGATATATTATCTGTATCTACCTATTACTATAAAAATAAAACCACCCTATAAATAGCCTTTACAATCAACATATATCACGTACGTGACGAAGGATGCCTTCTGCACCAAGGAAATTAGGTCGAGGATCATCATGGCCAAGAAAGCTTTCAACAAGAAGAGGTTAATACTGACCAGCAGGTTGAGTTTGGAACTGAGGGAGAACCTGATGAGGTGCTAAATTTGGAGCAGAAGTTTGGACTCTTAGGAAGATGGAAAATAAATACTAGGAGAGCTTTGAAATGTGGTGTCAGAGAAGACTGGAGGAGATCTGGTGGACTGACAGGGCGCCAAATGAAGAAGTGTTAAGAGGAGTGGGTGAGAAGAGAACCATTTTGGATGCGATTCTTCGATACAAAGCAAACTGGATCGGACATATTTAGGAGGAACTGCCTTCTGCACGACGTCATAGAAGGCAAAGTTGAGTTAAAAGGAACTTAGCAAGAAAAGAGGATTAAAATATGGATGACTTGAAGGAAAGAAGAAAATTTTGGAAGCTGAATGATGAGGCAGAGGACAGCACATTGGCTGTATAAGTTCACTGACAATAGGATTGGACCTGTCATAAGAACACCTAATAATAATAATCATATACAAAAATGCTCAACGGTTTGGGAGCATTACGCCTCAAACCCAGGTTTCTATTTTTGGGAGCCTCTTACATCATAATCTTGTTCACGCTACCATTTAAAATATTGAAAGTTGTACCAAGGTGAAAATCACCAAATTCAACATTTATTGTTCATCCAAGTCACAGGTTTTATATTAAATCCCAGTGAAAATTAAAATGTTTTGTGATGAATGTGCAAATCTATAGACCGTTGTATTAAAAAAAACCTAACCACTTTATTTTACGACATTTGGGACCTCTCCTTAATAGTGTACAAATGTTCACTAAATAAAATTTATTATTATTTTGATTGCGGATCTTCTAATGAAAATTTGTGAGCTTTGACATGATAATCCTCTAGTAATTGCTTTAATTCTTTTCAAGATATTAAAATAGGGTTGGTGTAACTCAAGAAATTTATGAGCTTATAGTTTGAAATCTTTAGGAGCAGTTTGGTAGATAATGTTTTCAATTTAAAAAAAAATGAAACTCGGTTGTGTATAAATCCAAGAAATATTGTCAAAAGTAATAGATTCATGTTTTAAATATATATATATATATGTTACACGACTTTAGTGAATTTGCCCGGTTCACGAATTGGGCAAATTTCTGCCCATTGCTGGCCTCTCCTCCTAACCATTTCAGAAACTCGGCAAAACATAGTCCAGTTCATGACTTATGCAGCGCAGTTCATGAACTTTATATTTCATTAACTGGGCAGCTCCAATCATTATGCAATTTATTAAATGGAAGAGTTTTTGTCCGGTCTATGAAATGTACAAGTCAAGAACAGGTTTGGTCTTTAAGTTAATTTAAAATTTTAATCTTTTTAGAATGGACGGTTAGTTTAAATAATAACTTAAAACGAATTTTGTTGAGCTTTTAGTAAATATTACAATAAGTTTAAGTTCATGAAAGTTTAATCAATTTTTGGCCAATTTGTGAAATGGTCATTAGAAGAGGCTAGTAGTAAGTGAACAAAAATTTGCCCAATTCATGAAATGGGCAGTTTCACTATTGGAGTGTAACATATACAGTAGATATATGTCAGGAAGAAGGGAGTGGTGGGGTGAAAGTCATTAGTTTGCACTCGATGTTATAATTAGTAAGTTAAAATTCCCCTAAGAAACTATATGTACGAATAAAATTAATTTCAAAAATATTCTTCAAATAAATAGCATCCTTTTACTATTATAGAATGCGAATATTTCTCTTTACATTTTAATGTAAAATAATCAGGTCACATTAAACTCCATTTAAAATCCTAGACATTCAGAAAAGTTCTAGTCGCGGGGGAAATAAGCTACAAAATAACTTTAAAATCCTCGCCATGCACGAGGGGCTAATTAGTAAAACTTTTTACATCCCGATGATCTTGCTTTTTTAAAGCCCGCTTTTACAGTGTTTTATTATCACCCATCTAAACTCTTTCCAAAACTAGCTTAGTTTGTGTTGGAGACCGTCAGAAAATGGATGTTTCCATACCACTGACGAATGGACTTTCTAACGGAAAAGGCGCCTAAGCGGTATAAGGAGTGTCTGGCTTGCAACACAGGATGATTATAAACTCTGTACAAATTTAAATGGAAAATAGGGAATACTAAAACAAACCTTTTCTGTTATATGTCCGTAGAAGTTACACTTTTGTGATAAGGAGCACTGCTGCGCGTCGCGTCAAATTGCAATTTTTCGCCGGCGTCATTCGTAACGCGGACTTTGCAAGTTTAACATTGAGTATTTAATAGATTTTGAGATGGCCGACATGGATCTAGCCTATGTGGCTGCCAAAAGAAATGGAATATCCACTGTAAGATTGTACAGTGAACGGTTTCTTAAACAGATGTGTTACGAACCGCCCAACATTTGAGCGTTAGCACCGGCAACTGTGTGAAACTGAACATTTCATGTAAACATGCATGATGCCACTGTAAACTACTGTAAATAAAACGTGCCATTTATTCAAACTTTCTTCCAGTCATTTCTGTAGGCCTACCAACAGCACCCTCTAGTACCTAAGGTTGACGCCTGCAGACATACATTTATCAACAAAAAAGGTTTGTTTTAGTGTTTCCTATCTTCCATTAAAGTTTGTACAGAAAGTTTGGCATCATCCTGTATATTGAGTCAGTGGGGACGTTAACTTCGAGGTTTGAATATCGACCTGGTGATCTAGAGGAGGTTTCCCATATGGGATCTATCACTGTTGCGTTCCTATTCTCTCTTCACGCTAATGCGGTTGCATTTCCACTAGATTATTATATTCAGTCCATACCCTATAGATTAAGTCATAAGCATAGTGCTGAGCACACTAATATTTTTTTCCCTTGATACACCTTGGAGATAGAAAGTATTGTGATCGTAAAAAATATATAATTCGAGATTTTGACGGATGTTTCATTATCACTTGAACCCAAAAAAATTGTTTTCGCGATGACGTCTCTTTGTTTGTGTGTGCCTGTACCTAGGCCAATTTTACCGATAAGGCAGAAACTTGGTTTTTATGATTTCTACAAGGTTCCCCCGTCTAAGTTTTTGGAATTAGTTATCCAACCCTAAAATTAAATCGAGTTTAGTTAAATAGTGGGCCAAAAGATTAAAATAATCGATATTCTAAAAATCGGCTCTAACGATTCTGATTAAAATTCGTATCTAGGCGTTGATTAACATTACAAATAAAATGGAACGGGAGATTTACTTAAAGCCTAAGTACTTTCTATAAGCGGATATTTTATATTTTGATCATATCAACTCATCTCTTTGATATACGAGAGTAGTGAGCACTGAAAAAATCGTAGGAACATTAAAAATGAAAAACTTTTATTTAAAATCTTGTTTCATAAAACCAAAAGTTTAGAACTATAAGCAAAAATATTTTTTTTCAAAATAGAGGTCTGGGAAATGTGTATACGATTGTTATGATTTTTTTTAGACCAAGATATTCCTTATTTCTCAATGTTTCTGTAACCGTGTTTATTATTTAATTTATTCTCTTAGATGGAACACTATGCTCTTTTTTCCATTATTTTTATGCAACAATATTTTTGTTTCACATAACTTACGAGATTTAAGTGAGTATCTCCATTTTTGGCTAAGGAGGGGAAAGTCTGTGCCGGCTGTGCCTCGAACCATCTATTTTAATAATGTATTCTAATTTTTAACATTGTCAAATTATTTAAACTTATTTTAAAATAGTTGTAAGCTTTTTTTAAAAAAAATTATATTGTAGTTTCCATCCTGTTAAATTATAGAACTAAAAGTCTGACGCCAGCCATTATTATTATTACTATTATTATTTTTAAAAGCAAGAGATAGTAGAAAGTTTTTTTAAACACACTCAAAAGAAAATCTTAAATTCAGTTACATATTAACTAGAACTTTTAACTATTTCCATTTGCATGCAAATATCCCCATGAAGTTTGTGAGATTACATTAGCAATTTGATTAGTATAATTTTTTTTACATAGGTACATGAATGAGCCACATGCAGCTTGATTGTTACATTCACAAATAACAAAGCATAAAATTATAACAAGGCATTAGATGTGGGATGGATTTTTAGGTAAAGTGGACTTTAAATTTCCATTTATTAAGTGATTAATTAATGTTTTGGGGTAGTCGATGTACTTGTTCTAGAATTGTATGATAATAAGCCTTTATTAACCAGTAGGCTAGTTACACTACAGGTTGGATTATATTTATAGATTTTCATATTAGTTATAACTTTCTCATATAGATTATTATTTATTTATTTATTATTTAGCACCGCGTCTTACTACCCGTTCGGGTTATACGCTTAAGTACTAATTACGCTAATGGATTAGGAATTGGGAAGGTTGAATTAGAGGAAGTGAACCCGCATTTGCGTGGAGGGAGAGTGGAAAACCATTTAGGAAAAACCACCCCCAGTTCACCCGACCGAGATTCGAACCTCGATCTCCCCGTCCTCGGCAGTCTGCTCATATAGATAAACTATTGTAATCGTGAAAAATTTCAACCTCGAGGTTATGATGAATCTTGACTTTTTTTGTGCTCTCGAACTTTAAAAAAATAGGTCTTAGTATTCTATCTATCCTTCTCTCTGTTTATACCCAGGCTACAGCCGAAATAGTTCGATGGATTGTATTCAAACTTGAAATTTAGATCATACGCCGAGGATAACTCTTAATTTATATTTCATATATAGAATTATGGGTAGTTTATTTAAGAATGATTTTTCAAAATTTTAAATTTATCGAAAATTGCTGTACAATTTTATTGAAAATGTGTATCCGAGCAGTATTTTGCGTGATAAATAAAAAGTATGTTCGTTTTATCCAATTTTTTTCCTTAGTATTTTGATGATTGAGATTTAAAAATTTCATCAGAAATGATGATAAACTAAATGGGAAAGAATGTATGATAGTTTCTATCATTTATTTTATTTTATTTAATGTTATATTACATTATTCCTGATTTATTATTATACTATACATCTATTATCTGTTTAATTATAAACATATATTTAAAAAAATAAATTGTTTATTTATGTAAAATGTTCCATTTAATTAATAAATTACGGAATTTGTGTAGTAAGCTTAACAAAATAAAAACATTACTAAGTAATATTAATGAAAGTAAAAGGCAGTTCCTTTCAAAGTGAGTTAACAAAGCTGTATACAAAATTATTGATAATGTATAGATGTCAAATATATTTTTCCTTCATTATTTCAAAGAACATAATACTTTCAATGTAAAAAATAATATATATCACTGTTTCAGACAGCTTTGTTCTTGTTTACCAGTTTTATAACTCCCAGGAATAAAACCTTACAGTCGTGAAAACACAAAATAGTTACATTAATTGTAGTTTAACAAAGAATTATACTCAGAGAATATAGTTTATGTCACAAGAATTTAGGAAGTAACGCTGGCATTTAAACTAAACAAAATTCCCAACTTGTAAATAGGTTATTAAGGTGTGAATGTAGGGGACGCGAGAAAAGATAGGTGTTCTCGCAGTTTTTATAACCAAATTCATTTGGCCTAAATAAATAAAATTATGTTTCAATAGAAACATAGCGTATAATTTTCTTAACATGGTGATGTCAACAGTTGTTGAATATATGTGAAGGGTGTCCTAGAATTTAATTACCAATTTTTCTCTTCATTAAAAAAAAGTTTATCATCTAATGCCACTATGCTAATGAAATATGTTCAACAACTGTTGACATCACCATGGGAAGAAAATTAAACTACTTTTCTACTGGAGCAATATTTTATTTATTTTGGACAAAAACATTGTTTTATATAAAAAAAAAACTGCAAACACACTGGCATTTTCCCCACATCCCCTAGATCCCCACCTTAAGATGCATAGTACTGTCTAACTGGGTTAAAGAGTAAGTTAATAAACACTTTTATTTCAGTGTGAGAAAGTTAAATGTCTTATAAATAGTTTTGTCAGGCTGTAGTAAAAGTTTGTAAAAGACCAATAGTCGGAATACTAAACTTATCCACCGACTACAAAGTCGAGGTGTTGGATGTGTTCAAAAACAAAAAGAAAGAGAGAGAGAGTAAAGTTTCAAGTAAAGATAAAGAAATAGGATAAAAAAAGAAGATTTAGTGATAGAAAATATTTGTTTTTGTAACACTCCTCCCTCCCTCCCTCCCTTACTTTGAACAAATGGAAACCGGGAATATTTGTTTTTGTAACACTCCTCCCTCCCTCCCTTACTTTGAACAAATGGAAACCGGGGAAAAAAAAAAACAGATTTACTTATTCACTGTCGGAAGAATATTTTTTTTTGTGGGGAGAGGAACATCCGATCCGGTTCAATAAATTAGAACGGATCCTTTTTGTAAGCCCTCTTCATCTTATAAGAGGTGAATGTAATGTTCTTGCGTGTCAAACCGAATGATGACACAATACTTTAGACTTTACGATCTACTTTGAGCGTATCAAAATGCCCTTTTGGGTGCATTCTATAAAGATCACTTAAAACTTCCCTACTACTGCGAGAGTGGCGCGTTAGACCACGCGGCCACCGAGGAGGATGAATAATATATATTTAAAATTAACAAAATAATATCTTGATTGAACTCCTTTATAAAATAGTTCGCTTAGATATAACGCCATGATGCTTGAGGATAGATGGACAGAACATGGGACACACATCGAGCTACCTCCTATTATGAAAAATCCAAACAAATATCTAAGCAATAAAGCATAGTCCTCGCTCGAGCCTAGTTCCTAGTAAATAAGATATTCAAATAAATCGTACTGTACCCCACACAGAGTCTCATGCTCCTTTACTTAATAATTTGCATCTACTTAAAACTCTGTGCGAAATGAAATAACACATCTTTTTGCAGAAACATAAGGGGGGGAGGGGGGAAGAAAGCGTCACATTCCACCAGAGAGAATAAATGATATACTATACACTGTTACAGTAACATATTGAGACAAAATTATTTGCAGTATTTAACGCGCACTTTCTGAACCGACTGATTATATCAGCACAGCACCCAGCCCTCGGCTGTCACTGAGAAAGGGGGGGATCCATATTTCACAAATAACAAATTTTTCAAACATGACGGGAATCGAACCCAGAATCCTTAACTCAGTAGACATACACGCTGCCGACTGAGCTAGGTTGTTTGCCTTGAGACAAAATAATCATTGCTCTCCACCTAAAATTATTACAATCAACTCCCCATTTCCTATACCTCCATTAAAGATGTGTAGGTATTTGCTTATAGCTCGGAAATTTTTGGTTTCATAAAATTATTTCAAATACATTTTTATTTTTAATACTCCTACTACTTTGAAACTATAAGTTATGTCGTATTTCAAAGAGTTGCATGTATATATTATCCAAATTGGAGATTCTAATAATTTTCTAGGTAAAGCAGGTAGGCCATTTTATTTGTTAATGAGAATCAGTTTATAGATGCCGCAGAGAGGTAAAATGAAAACTAAATGAATCTAACAACAGATGGAGGTCACAGAAACGCGAGTATTGAGAAAAGTCACTAATAAATCGCTAATAGATACAAAGAAAGAAATGAGAACATGAAAGAATCTTGTCAAATCAACCCTCTCGCGTAGGAGAGAATGGAATCAACATATTGACAGGATGCAAGAAGACAGAATTGTCAACATAGCAAGAGACGAAGCACCTCCAGGGAGGACAAGACTTGGAAGACCGAGGTGAAGTTTCAACATAGCAAGAGACGAAACACCTCCAGGGAGGACAAGACCTGGAAGACCGAGGTGAAGTTTCAACATAGCAAGAGACGAAAGACCTCCAGGGAGGACAAGACCTGGAAGACCGGGGTGAAGTTTCAACATAGCAAGAGACGAAGCACCTCCATGGAGGACAAGACTTGGAAGACCGAGACGAAGATGGAAGAACAATCTTTCGAGCTATTGGAATGGAACAGGACAAAGGCCTATCAAGAAGGTTTCCAGATACAAATATTAATAAATATCATTACAATGGATTTCAAGAGAATAGTTTTTCTTTCACTTTTCACTCTTGGCTAATTCAAAAATAAATCTCTCGGGTTTCTTATGATATTGTGTACAATCTTTTCGGCTCTAGGTCGAGATAGACAGACAAACGAAATCACGAAAACCACTTTTTAATGGTCATGAGGTCACGAAACGTCGACATCCATCAACATCTAGAATTGTCAGACATCCTAGCTTAGTTGGTAATGGGTCTGCCTGATAAGTTAAGGGTCCCAATTTCGATTCCCGGATTGGCCGGAAATTTCATTGGTTAATTGCGGGTTTCCCCTTCAAAAGTGATTAATTAACGGCCGGAGGCTGGATTTAGTGTCTTTTCCCAGATTTAAGTTAGTTTATAAGTAGTATACTTATATAATCAGTTTATTCAGAAAGTGCACGTTGAATTCTCTTCCCTTCTTTACCCCCCATAAAAAATATATTGAATTAGATTTTTATTTTAGGTACAAAATACTTCCTCTCTCCGCTGTGCCAAGAAAAATTAAAAACAAAATCACAAAAGAGAAATAAGAATATTTTTTTCTTGAGTTTAAATCTTTTTACATTTGACGTAATCTTTACCCACCGTCTGTTGCCTCATCTTGACTGTATAAGAAGCTGAGAACAGGGATAGAATTGGTACACCTGTGACTTGGTATTAAAAAACAATTTTGTGCCTCCAAGGATGTCTCCTTGGTTCGAACAAATATTTCGTGCGTGCGTGCGTGCGTGCGTGCGTCTGATGTCGAACCGATTTAAGAGATCAGATGGTGTGGGCTTTTCTTATGAAACAGGAGAAAAAGGAGGAGAGGGGAAGAGGGATTTTTATCAGCATGATACCCACGCTCTTCAGTGCTAAAATGATCTAAAGCCCCATTACCATGAAAAGGATTTCATATGTCAGGTTGAAATTTTTTTTAAAGCCGCATCTTTTTTTTTTACATCGAGTCCTACTACCCGTCCAGGCACTAATCACACCTATGTTCAAAGTGTGATTAAGGTTGAATTTATATTAAGTGTACCCGAATTTATGTGAAAGAAGATTAGAAAGCCATCTAGTACTTCAGTACCCTTGATAGAGATTCGAACCCCAATATCTCCGTCATCAGTTGTCCAATCTATTGCGAGAGTGACACCTTGGAACATTCGGCCATACAAACGGATCTAGAAAAGTTACTAAATCTACTTTAACATATTCATACGTCAAGTCATGTGAAATACAGCTGTCACTTTTGATAGATAATATCAATAGTAATGAAATAACACTAATAATATACTAAAATGTTAACAATGTTGGCCACAAAATAATATGTTTGTATTACCTTAAAGGCCTTTCATATGAAGATTAGACTGTAGGCCTACAGGTGGACCACAAAGAGAATTTTTTAAATAAAACAACATCAGTAGACCTGTATGTCTTACCAGGTCTTATGGTAAGTCTGGGAAAATTTTGGGCTTAAGTGACGCATTGAGAATTTAAATATAAGAATTGGCCGCGAAGTAAAATACAATTTTTGGGTGGATGCAATTTATTATAATTTCAAATTAAAAATACAACATAAAAAAGGAAGACGGTATGTTAAAAATGAGTGACTCTCCAATCAAACAAAACTTAATCAGACGAATACAATTTGTTAATATATTTCATCATTTCCTTAATATCAGTTGTAAATTTAGTAGATGAGATTATTAAAAACACTTATAAATGTTCATCGGTGTGTTTGATAGAAATGGTATATTCTTCCATTAGATAATTTTAAACTATGGTATTTTTAGTACTTTTATTGTAGACAAATAGTTATAGCTTGTGAGTGGCATAAAAATATGTGATGAACTGTATGAGGCTCGTGGGCCGTAATTTGTCCATGGCTGTCTTACGGCTCATATTCTCCCGGCTTGCCCTGAACGAGCTGTACTCGTCCGGGCTATTCGCATGTTTACATTGATCGTGTAGGGATGTGCCAGGTAGAACTTAAGAGGAGGTGATGGGAGAGGGGGAACAATGTAGAAAAAAACAACCTCTGTAAACCAGGCCTGTCTTCGAACCCTGGCTTCTCTAAGTTAACGTAAAACTAGACAAGACGAGACTTGACACCTATACAATTATGCCCACCAATGAGGGTAGTCAATATAATATTTATTTTATACCCATAAAAAAACTGTTAAAAGTAAAGTTTAATTAACATAACATAGTTTTATAATATAGGCCTTTATATTTTAAAATAGCTTTAGTGTGTGATTACATCCAAACATAGAGTTTAATTTTATTAATGACTATTTGCGTTTTAGCGATAGTTGGCATCTTCTTGATTTGCAGGAAGTAAGTAATTCTTTTTTTGATAAAATAATTAATATTCAATTTGTTAGATCTCAGCGTAATGTTTTAAAATATATTACTAAAGAGGATAAAAGTCCTTTGCATAATTGTGATATCCAACATTTAAATTTTAATTATCAAATATATTTTTGGGCAAGTACTAATAAAGTTTTTGAATATACTGATGATTTTGTTGTAACACATAAAAATCAATATAATTTTCTTAGTAAATATCATGCTGAATTTTGGCGTAAACAAAAAGAATCAAATCCTCAAATAATTAATGATTGTTGGTTAAATTGGACTATGGAAGTAGCTCTTTGGTGGAATTATTGGGTTATTAATGGATGGCATCATAAAAAGAAACAAATATATATATATATATATGGACCATCTAGTGTTGGAAAAACTTGGTTTGTAGATAAAATGACAATGGGTTCAAATATTTTTTATCCAGATTTTGGCAAGTTTGGTTTTGAGAAATTAAATAAAAGACATGATCTAATTATATTTGAGGAATTTGTTTTTCGTTTTTATCAGGAAAATATTTTAAAAAGGTTAATGGAAGGGAAACCTTTTGTTATAGAGCAAAAAGGCATAGCCGGAAGAGATTTTATATGGAGAAAACCAGTGATCTTTGTATCTAATGATGATCCGCCGACGGAAGACTATTGGCAGACGAGGTGCATATTTGTATCGGCGTCGATACGCACGAATTCGTCGGCCAAAGCGAAGGTACCGAAAACGCAGGTTTCTCAGGAAGAGGTTATACAGATATCGTCGTCCCAGGAGGAGAATTCCTAGAGGAGGGACACTTTGTCATATGCGAGATTATCATCCTTTTAGGCAAGGACATTATACTTTAGTTGCAGAAAATCAAATAAATGAATATAAATATATTGGTGGACCCACTATTGATCCAGAAAAAGTTAAAGCTTTAAAATTTGATGTTTTTAATATGGGTGCAACATTTACTTCTACTACACATAGGTTAAGAGACTATGCTACGCTTTTTTTTAACTGTTAGTCCCAATTCCTCAGCTCAGTTGGCAGCGCGTCTGTCTATTGTGATAAATGTCGTATCTTGGCCCAATCGTAAAATACATCTCATGAAATTAGTCATTTTCTTACACAATGATGTATTAACAACCAGGGTACTGTTAGAAACTTATTTTAAACTGTAATTTTCCTAACGATATAATAATTTATTTCAAAAAGGGCATGTTATTATTATCACCACGACTTACAACCTGTTCCACACATTCACAAGTTGTGATTAATACACGTCTTGTCAGAGGTGAAGCAAAGGTTTGGTCATCAGATAAATCTGTGCCGGGACCGAGGATTGAGCCCCGGACCCCCAGCACATAAGTCTGACACCTCACCACTAGACAACAAGGTCACCTACAAAAAGGGCATGCTAAATAGCCACAAGTAATAAAGTATGCATTTAATTGTGTTATTTAAATAACTGCCACAATTTTTAAAACTTATGAATAGCTTGAATAATATTTTTATTTCCCCTTAGAAACAAATGAGACAATATACGGATATAAGAACACTTGTATGAAATGAAATAGTTCCACTTTGTGCTATTATTTTATTACGTTTTTTGTACAGTCCAATTTTCATAGTCAGGGCTTTATCTAACATATATATAAATTATTAAATATAATTTCACGTATTCATACAAGCCATGTGATCTTAAGATGTCACTATTGATAGAGATTATCAAAAACATTAAAAATAACATCAATTAAATACTAAAACGCTATCAATTTTGTCTCAAAAAAAAATCTTTTTTTTTAAAGTACGTTCTTCCTATGTAAATTGGACTGTATATAAACCTCTTTTTTTCATCTGACTGATATATGCTGACAATCGGCGTCAGCTTGGGGACAACGAATCTAACAAGAATTCGAAAATACAGGCTGACACTCTATTTGAAATATGAATGGAAAAAAAATATGAGAAAACGGTGTAATTCCAAAGTGATTGATGGTCTCTTTGTCACATGGATTGCTTTTAAATGAACTTGCAAACACTTGTCTCTTTTTTTATAGTTCTATATATAACTAGATATATTTTCTCTTTCTCTCAACCTTCTTACATATATATATATTTATACATATAAAAGGAAGTCAATCTTTTTTTTACATAGATAATAAAGGGTTTTACAGTCATATGAAACTGCCCATAAACATATTTTCAGCGCCACGTCTTACTACCCGTTCAGTTTGTACGCCTATGTACTAATTACACTAATGGTTTACGGATTAGGAGTGTTTAATTGAGAGGAAGTGCACCCGAATTTGCGTGGAAGAAGGGTGGGAAACAATCTCGGAAAAACACTTTCAGTGCACCCGGCCGGGATTAAACCCCGATCTACTCGTCTTCCGCAATCTAATCTAACACTAGAGTAGCACGTTAGACCACGCGGCCCCCGAAGCGGGTGATAAACATTTATTAAAGTGTAAGGGCATTCCAATTTTTACCCTTAAAAAGTTTTAATTACTGTCTAAAAAAGTTGTGATCTACGTCTTACTAACCGTTCGGGTTATCAGTACATTACCACTGATGATATAAGGGCATAAAGGTGGAATTTAGAGGAATTGTATTCACATTGAACTAAAGTAGAGTTTGAAACGATTTAAGATAAAAAAAAAATGCTCAATATACCCGACCGGGATTCAAACTATTGCCAACACATCCCATCCCTGGAAATAAAGACAAGACTGAACCCTCTACCCTCGTGTCTAAACGTCTATAGCAAAATAAATAAATTTAATTTTAAGGGGTAAAAATATATCTTGATAGCAACCTCAGTGGTAGAGTATTGGTGCGCTAAGCCAAAGGTTCCGGGTTTGATTGCAGTATCTATGTGTTTTTTAAATATAATTAATTGATTGAAATAAGTGTCCAGTGAATACTGTAACCGTTACCAGGATTAATTTCTATCTTTATAATAAAATCAGTTTCAGCGCCAACGCTCTATTCTAATTATTTCTTAAAATAGTTTTCTGTAATAAAATAAAAAAGGTTGACAACACATGTATTGGATATAAATGCCTTTAAGAAAATTACTTTACAAAAGAAAAGAAAAACGTTGCAATTCAAATAAATTACAGCCATAACCCGCTTTGCGACTAATCGCTTTCCAACTCTTCGTTCATACGACGGTTTTAAATTGTGTCTCTACCCAGAATATACTACAGCTGCCTCGCTGATAAGACGGTTTTAAATTGTGTCTCTACCCAGAATATACTACAGCTGCCTCGCTGATAAGACGGTTTTAAATTGTGTCTCTACCCAGAATATACTACAGCTGCCTCGCTGATAAGACGGTTTTAAATTGTGTCTCTACCCAGAATATACTACAGCTGCCTCGCTGATAAGACGGTTTTAAATTGTGTCTCTACCCAGAATGTACTACAGCTGCCTCGCTGATAAGACGGTTTTAAATTGTGTCTCTACCCAGAATATACTACAGCTGCCTCGCTGATAAGACGGTTTTAAATTGTGTCTCTACCCAGAATATACTACAGCTGCCTCGCTGATAAGACGGTTTTAAATTGTGTCTCTACCCAGAATATACTACAGCTGCCTCGCTGATAAGACGGTTTTAAATTGTGTCTCTACCCAGAATATACTACAGCTGCCTCGCTGATAAGACGGTTTTAAATTGTGTCTCTACCCAGAATATACTACAGCTGCCTCGCTGATAAGACGGTTTTAAATTGTGTCTCTACCCAGAATATACTACAGCTGCCTCGCTGATAAGACGGTTTTAAATTGTGTCTCTACCCAGAATATACTACAGCTGCCTCGCTGATAAGACGGTTTTAAATTGTGTCTCTACCCAGAATATACTACAGCTGCCTCGCTGATAAGACGGTTTTAAATTGTGTCTCTACCCAGAATATACTACAGCTGCCTCGCTGATAAGACGGTTTTAAATTGTGTCTCTACCCAGAATATACTACAGCTGCCTCGCTGATAAGACGGTTTTAAATTGTGTCTCTACCCAGAATATACTACAGCTGCCTCGCTGATAAGACGGTTTTAAATTGTGTCTCTACCCAGAATATACTACAGCTGCCTCGCTGATACGACTGTTTTAAATTGTGTCTACACCCCGAATATACTACAGCTGCCTCGCTGATAAGACTGTTTAACGACATGAATGCCGGCTTCCTGCTAGACTAAATTTGTTTACAAACACGTTAAGCGCTGCATCTCTATGTTACGTTCTGTGATTTAGTAAATTATAAACGGTTTATAGCTTTATTTTTATTACAAATACTTTATTTTTGTCGGCTGTTCACATACATATTAATTTTAATATGTAATACAGTAAATACGTCAGTGTAAAACAAGCCATGAATCGCCTTACGACAAAGGTATGGGATATAACAGATAATAGCCCTGTACCATGAATCTAACTTATCAATATATATTTATATTAGTTAATATTTTTACCATATAGCAGATTGCGATGATATAGATGTATATATATTAATTATAAACACTATAGTTTAAAGAACTGATGTAATTGTCACATTAAAAATAATCCTTTTAAAATGATTATTATTATAATAAAATTAAATATTAAAATAAAACATGTATCGATGGGAGCGCGGTATTAATATATTTATTTAGTTTGGCTCTACGGTAGTCAAAACAAAAACAAGTTTTTTTTATTTTTAAGGGTGAACGAGAACAGCACTAGTTATTATTGATTTGGTGGATGTCTTTAAGGTTATTTCAAGGTCAAATTTGTTTTTAAAGGAAAAACTATGATTTTTAGTGGCGTTTTACTCTACACTTAAAAAACAAACATATTTCGCAAAAAACTTTGACATATTTTTAAGATACTTTAAATTGTAGCCTATTTTAATAACAATTTTAATTTAAGAACTTATATTATGTTAATCTTTATTTCGCTAAATGCAATATTATTTACAAAATTATTTTAATGAATGTTCAAAATAATGACTATTAACATCGATACAGTTTTAATGTAGTAAAAGTCTTTAGAAAAAATTGTTTAAAAAAAATACAAACTAAAATATATGTAAAAATGGATGTAAAAAATATATATATATTATTTTGTGTAGATGCCGTTTCAAAAGTCATAGGTTTTCATTAAAAAAAAATAAAGTTGACTTAGATATAAGCTTGAAGACATCCACCAAACTAAAAATAATGGTGTTCTCGTTTGCCCTCAAAAACAAAAACAAATTTTGTTCGAAACAACTTTTCCTAAAATGCCTCGTTTTTGGGAGATTCTGGTATCTCAACTCAAATGCCTCAACCAGTATACATATTTTGTCATAAAAACTGAAAAAAAAAAATGGACCTCACGTCAAGTTCCCTTCCGTCTCAACTTTATATCAGTTTTATCTTGTTATTAATTGTGTTTCTATTCTCTCACCTAGCACGCCGAGCCTGTAGTTAATGGTGACGACAACCACCCCACCGTAGCTGGCCAGGACGCTGCCGTCGTATGGGTTGCCAGAGTTCCACTCGTACGACTCGCCGTGGACGAACACCATCACGGGGTACCTGCTGAGGCCGCCGCTCTCACGGGTACCTGCTGGGGAACAAACAAAACTTACTTTAGTAAAAGGGGTAGTCCTAGGCGTCCAATAACTATAATGGGGTAGCGGTTGAAAGGTAAATGAGGTGAACTGGATAGAACTAGCTCAAGATAGGGATAGGGTGAAATGAGGTAGACTGGATAGAACTAGCTCAAGATAGGGATATGGTGTAATGAGGTGGACTGGAGAGAACTATTTCAATATGGGTATAGGGTGTAATGAGGGGGACTGGATAGAACTATCTTAATATAGAGATAGGGGGCGTACTTTTTTAAGTGCAGCAATGAAATTTCGAGTTCCTAATGACATAGAGTAGGTAGGTAAATAATTAATAAGCTTAAAGTTCAACCCACTGCGGGGGTCAAATGGTCTAAGGTGTCACTCTTGCAATAGACTAGACTGCCAATGACGGGGTTATTGGGGTTCAATTCCCAGATGGGAGTGCTAAGGGTGGTTTTTCCTAAATTGATTTCCATCTCAACCACGTAGATAAACCACCTCTAACTTTAACCTTCCTCATCCCTAACACCTAAGCGTAATTTATACACATGCGTACAACCCGAACGGGCAGTAAGAAGTGATGCTTAGAAAAACAAATAAGGTGCACACCCCAGGAGTCCAATAGCTATAGGGGATTCTTGGTAGAAAGATCGATTTAAAACAGAATCACCAGCTTCGGCGGCCACGTGGTCTAACGCGATACTATTGTAAGCTAGACTGATGATGACGGTGAGATAGAGGTTCGAGTCTCGGCGGGTGTACTGAGGGTAGTTTTTACAAAATTGTTTTCCAATATCACTCCACGCAAATGCGGGTACACTTCATATAGTTATAACCTTCCTAAGCCCTGAATCCATTAGCGTAATTAGTACATATGCGTGTGACCCAAACGGCTAGTGATGTGATAATAAAAACCTCTCTCATCTCATGTAGAGAATATATTGTAACGGTGAAAATTTTCTAGCTCAAGATAATGATGAATCTTGATTTTTTACGCGTCCCTTGGCTAAAAAATATTGTAATGTGTACAATACAGACTTTCTTGCTGGTATTTTTTCTCGATTATACTTATAGCTCGAAGGATATGTGAAACGAAATAATACACATTGTTATATAAACATAAGAGGGGAAAATATCACATTTCACCAAAGGGCATACATAAAATAAATTGTTATATAAACACATTATTTTTTCTGTGTATTTTCAACTCCCCATTTCCCTAAGGTTTAGTTTAAAAATAAGTATTTGCCTTTAACTCAGAAAATATTGATAATATAAAATATTATTCATTTTTGCGATGATAGATTATTTTGTATCTCAATTTGTTGTGGATCTATAAAAATTGGAAATTTCCAACTATATAAGGTACCCTCATATTAATTTTCATGGGAAAATGAGACACACCATTTTGTTTGTGATGTTAAATATTGCCTGGGTACCCATTTTAATCAAAATAGTTGGAGCCGATTTTGAGAAAATATATTTGTTCTGTTTTCGTAAACTTTTTCACTAAACATGCCTTAATTTTAGGGTTGGATAGAAATTTCCAATAATCCTTCTCGAGTACTTCATTAAAACTTTAGAAACAAAATTTTAATCCTGATCGGTAAGAGGGTCTCAGCGACAGACAGATGGCATTACAAAAAACACTTTCAGGTGAATCGGCTCATCAAACGTCGATCTCTATCAAAATCTGGAATTCAAAATTTTGATGATGAACATCATACTCTCTCTTAGTGATCACAATAAAGTGAAAGCTGTGTCTTACAATAGTTTTTGGCCGCATTTCGTTTATACTTTAGATTAACTTTAGATGGTTGTATTGTAGCCATAATTTTAAGGGAAGTTTACAAATGACTAATTTACGAAAATTTGAAATTTTTAAAAAATGGCTCTAGTGGTTTTATTCAAAATATATTCACGAGGATTGTTTTACATGGTAACTTTCTGAGCGAAATTAAAGTTTCCTAATTTCAATAGACTATATAATTTTAATTTTAAATTTCTTAAAAATCCATCTTCACTATTTTAATTAACGTTTTTCAGAAAAACAGGTACAGTGGAACCTGACTAATTCGAACTTCTGTAATTCGAAATCGTCTTTAATTAGAATTTTTCGCCCAGTCCCATGAATTTTATAGTAAAACGATGTTAAAAAAAATCGTGGATAGTTCGAATTTTGTTTTGGTTAGTAGGAACTTTTCTTAAGTTGTAATGTAATGTGCAGTATTATTTTCCTACTTCTAGTTGAAGGTGCCGTGTTTTATTTTTGGAAACAGGGGAGGCGACGTTGGAATGCGGTCAGTACCCTTCTTTACGCCCCTCCTGCTCCCCTGCTCACCCATACGTCTTTGTTTACACGTAAAGTTCTCTACTCCGTTAGTCAAAGTCAAACCTCTCGAGCGGTTACGTGTGTTGTTCTAATGGTCGGTACGTGTTGGAATTTGCTCCCGTGCACCCCTTCAGGGTGGATTAGAGCATGCATTATGAGTCTGAGTCTGAGTGTTGTTCTAATGATTTGGTCGTAGAAATATTCTTGTGACGTGCGAGTTTATTTTGTTTTGTTGTTTAATTTTGGTTTTGTTTAGTAACAAACTGTACAGTAGTGTTTATGTGTGTGAGTATCGTGATGTCACTGTCCAAGCCACAGTCTTATAAATCATTAACTTTGGCCGAAAAAGTAGTGGTGATAAAGGAAGTGGAAAAGGAAATTCCTTTTAAGAAACTTATTTAATTCGAATTTTTGGATGACTCGAATATTTTCCTGGTCCCTTCAAGTTCGAATTATCTAGGTTCTACTGTATAGAATGTTATTTACCATGTTAAACAATTCTCGTGTGCATATTATTTAAAAAAAATAACTTGCGCTATTTTTTGAAAAATTTCGAATTTTCATAAATTAGTCGTTTGTAAACTTATTATGGCTACAATGCAACCATCTAAAATTAAGATAAAATACAAACGAAATGCAGAAATCTATTTTGGCCGTAGCTTCGGGTACATACGGACAAACATTCTTGTAAGACCTACCTTTCACTTTATGCTGATAATCACACAAGCATTATATATATATATAATGCTTGTGTGGAAGGGATGTGAAAAACATAATATTGCGTGGATGGGGAGTGGAACATTTTTTTAAACAACACCCTCAGTACCGGATTATAATCATAAGAATCGCAGTATTAGATCGGACACATATAAAAAGATCTTGTCAAATTATGCAATGCCCGAAAAACATTTTAAAAAAAATTGGTTGAGACCACTATTCACCAGACTCGCTCTAATGTAAAAAAAAAAAAGTCTTAACAATCTAGAATTAGTACACTCCAACCCTGTACAACCCGAGTAAGCGGAATTTTCGATCTTTTTCTCAAAAGTTCCAAGTTTAATTAATTTTATTCCATTTTAAGTTATAATTTAAAAGCAAATAGAGTTATTCAATATTTCATTTTTGTCTGATTTAAGAAAAAAAAGTACAATTATATTGAATTTATTTCAAAATTCGAATTTGTGTGATTATAATTTTTTTTCACAAGAAAATGTAATTCTAAAAAAAAATCCCATTATATTTGTAGTTATTTATGGAAGTTTCTCATATAATACCACTATGCTTTACTGTTTATTTACATGAGGTATTTAACGTGCATTTTATGAACTGACTGATTATACCAGCACACGAGAATTTCTATGAGCGAGAGCGAAATGACCTACAAATTTTGTCGTGAAAGGTACTTTCACAAACCTTCCAGGGTTCTATTACATGCTACATCTGACATGTGACCGACGGATTTAATTAACCTCCGAAGTAAGTTGTGCTACAAATTTTTATCACCCAAGAAAAATCCGTCAACCACGACTGTATTTGAACCTACGAACATCAGACCCTGAGGCAAGCACTTTACCCCCAAGACCCTTAAGGTCAGCAATGCTGCTATGCCCATTACAGAGATTCAACAACTGTTGATATCAACTACGTGAAGAAAATTAAATTATATTTCTCTACTGAAGCAATATTTTATTTATTTCCTCCAAAAACACGTTGTGCTATAAAGAAACCCTGCCCTTAACTCGCGTTCCCTACATCCCCACTTTAGCAAGATTTGTATGGAACGGTTACTTTGCAATACATGGATGTTGTAATATTTCATATAAAAATATGTTCAGTCTTCACTTTACGAGACAAGCTGTTAAATGTTTACACTAGATTTCCCTCAAAGACAAGAATATCGAGTTGTGTGTGTGTCGTATTTTTACCATTAATTCATCATGGAGGAAATAAGGTTCAAAAATAAATAGTTACAGCCTTCATGTTGTACTGTACCTCAAGATAAGCTTTTCCTTAAAAGAACACGCGTTTATGACTTAGTATCGATAAAGTCATATTCGCCCTCTCTTTCTCTCGACACTTTATTTGCTGAGTGAGCGTCCGATTAAACTAAACTTGTGGAAGCAAATGGATTTAATGTGTACCCATTAATCAAACTGTCGGATGTATTTTTTTATTTTATAAACTTACGAACATAACAAAGTCTGTTTTTATTTATTTTTTTTATCAAGAAAGAATTTATTTATAAAACCATTCGAACATTTGGTTTCTTCTAGGGGTTTGCAAAGTCCACTCTTTTAATTCGAAGCGAACTCGAACCGAATATTTGAAATATTCTGGAAGCCGAAACGAAGTTCGAAGATTTTATGTTAGTTCTTTTATGATTGAAAGAATATTATGTTGTGGTTATTTACGTGTAAAATTATTGGAATTGTTTTGTTTCACAATTATTTGTAATATTTCGTTTTATTCTGACAAATTAAGAAATTATCACAATTTACAAGTCAACTACTTCAGATTTTCCACATATATTTATTTTATTTAGCACCACGTTTTACTATTCGCTCGGGTTATACAATTATTATGTAAATATTTTATATATTTACATATATATGTAATATAACGTACTATTTGTCTACTATGCATATACATGAATATTACAAACATATGTATTATATAATATATAAATGCATAAAAGACAAATAGTATTTAATAGCAATAAATATATTTTAGAAAACTATATTAACTCAAATGTTATCATACATATTAATCTATGTAAATTATTTATATCAATATATATGTATTATGTACTAATTTAATAAATAATAACTATATATTTAATATAAATTCTTATTCATAAATAAAAGTATAATCATGATAAATAATCAGGGGTGAAGTAAGGGGATATAACGGGGGAGGGGGGTCTGCAGCTCTTGTAATTTGTTAAACCCCCTAAAGGGGGTTATTACTTAATGTAATAGTTTTTTTTACTTTTACTACAGTTTTAATTGTATGTCATCAATAAAATACTGATTAATGTTTTTATATTCGCCTTCAAGATGTAAAATTAGCTCTTTTCAACATTTCAAATGTCTGTATTTACCTACATTTAATATTATATTGGAAAACAAATGACTTTTCTTGAAATGAGTCAAATTAGTGTGGTCCTAGAATAGAAGGTAGATATTTTTGTTATCACCTTTAAGATCTTACTTGAGGAATAACAAGAGGAAAGAGCATCTTAAAAAGAACATGTCAGATACGAAGTTTGTAGCTAATGTAATTAGGATTACAACCCTTCCCCCCACCCATTCTTTGAACTTACCTACTTACAAAAAAACATTAATTTGTAAATATGAAAAGTTTGAAATCATTCACGAAACGCTAACAACATCGCTAGTTATTACAAAGTTGTGAAAGGTTGTATTATAGAAGGGAATCGGTGATAAAATATCAGTGGCCTGTTGCTAATATAATATTAATTCTAGTTACATAAAAATAGGTCGAATCTTTAAAAAAAAACCCACATAAATACGCTTAACACCTAGTTAGTAAAAGAATCTTTAGCAGAAACTATTCCATATGAGATATCAAAAGAGGAGAGATTTTTTTTTCTAATTCCTCGCGTTTCACTAATTACTCGGGTATACATATAAGTTGGGTACTAATTGCGCTATTGTTGTAAGAATGATAGAGTTAGAATGTAGAGGAAATGGACCAGCTTCGCGTGGGGGGAGAGTGGGAAAACATTCAGGAGAAAAGACCTCCAGTATACTGGGCCAGAATTCAAGCCCTGACGTACCCTGTCACCGGCAAACCAGACTTAATGATCTTGACCACGTGCCCACTAGCGCTGGTAGTAATTATAATTTCAATGCTGCTAATATTAACAATATTATATTTCCTTAAGTGTAACTTTTAAGATAGCTATTTGACTGCAACATAATTTTGTTTACAAAACATTATATTCTTTTTAAGTATAACTATTTTTACTTTCTCATATAAAGAGAAAATATTGTAGTCGTGAAAAAATTCGATCAAGAGATTATTATTAATATTGACATCCAATGTGCAGCTGAACCCAAAAAAGTATATCTGGAAATTCTATCTGTCTGTCTGTCCATCCTCGTTACCACAACTGAAACGGTTTGATGGATTTTGTTCAAACTTGATATTTAGGTATTATATGGTACTCCCGTGGTCCGTTTTATTAAATTTTAACCTTTAAATATGGGTTGTTTATTTATTAGTATTTTTTATGAAATTTGAAATTTTTCAAAACTGGCTTTAACAATTTTGCTAAAAATGAATATCTAGGGTGTATTTGACATGACAGATGAGACTGTAAACCTATTTTTCGGGAGATAATTCGCATAAGGATAGCTTACTAACAACAAATTTTTGAAAATTAAATGCTTCTCGATTTTTTTATATATAGTTTTTAGATTTTGTTTAAAATCTACATCAAATGAGATCTTATATGATAAACGGCACTGTATGCTTGTTTTTCGGAGTAAAATTGATTTATATGTAGTTTACATATTAATATTAATTTTTTAGATCCACTTTTTTTTTGGCAATGGGTTTAAAGTTTTTGTTAAAATAGGATATATAGGTAGTGTTTTATACTATAAATAGCAAGGGCGTAGAAAGGCTGGGTTAGTGGGGGTCCGGAACCCCCTGGAATTTGATATACCTTCCATTTCATAGCAATCACCCCCTAGAAAAATTAGTTTTCCACACCCTTGTTAATTACTAATCAATATTAAATTATAATTATTTTAATATCTAACCAGTCTTCCGCTCAAGTTTGAGTCCACAACCAGCGTCTCAATAAATCTCTCTTTAAGGAACTAGAAGTGGAAATTGAATTTAAAGCTAATGCACACACTGTAAGTTCACTTGAAGAGTAACGAGACTCTTAGACCACTTTGCGGATTAAAACCACTTTAGTAGATCCAGCTAGGACTGAACCCCCACTTCTCAGGTAATAGATCTATAAATCGTTAGTTTCCCAAGCCTTTATATAGTCCCGATTATACAGGAAGGAACTTTTTGGACAGTTAATTATGTTACTAAATAAAATTTGCATAGATTATACCCACAGTCATGTGATGTGAAATGTTCGCTTTTCATCAATACCAATACATTAATACTAAAATAAAAACCCTCTAGGGCGTGAGCCTGCAAGCGAGCTATACCGACCGAGAGGCCGCCACCATTAGCGATAATAGTGCCAGCATTTGCGGATAGAGGGTGTCATGTGGTCAGCACAACGAGCCCTTCGGCCGTTAATCTCGATTTTCTATACCGGAGCTGCTAATTATTTATTCACGTAGTTCCTTATTTGTTATTATTATTAGCATCACATCTTACTACCCGTTCGGGTTGTACGCACTTACGTTAATGCGTAATGTTAGGGTGATTGTGAGATGAAATGGAGGACCTACAGTTTAACGTGGAATCCGAACCACGATGGAGGCCTGGCATTCCTCACATTCACAAGTTGTGATTAATACACGTCTTGTCAGAGGGGAAGGAAGGGTTTGGCAGTCAGATAAATCCGTGCCGGGGCCGAGGATTGAACCACGGACCCTCAGCACAGAAGTCTGACATCTTACCCCTAGACCGCCAGGTCACCCTCCTTATTTGTTCTCACGAGGCTAAGTTTGACCTCGTTTCAAACCCACTGCTTCACAGACAAATTTTAGAAACACCTGGGATCGAACTCAGGACATGTAGCCAGGAATTATTACCACTAGACCACAGAGGCTAATAATAATTAATACCTACTAATAATTAAGTAGAATTTGATCAATGTTGACCACAATAAAAAGTGTTTAAAATTGCTTCCTACAAGAATCTACTATACTTATAAAGTTATTTGACTACTAATACATACATAATTAAAATTCTCAAAAATATAACAGAACTCTATATATAGGATACAAATTCCAAAATTGCCTGAAGAAAACTGGAAAAGTAACTTTTTTTATGGGCGCACAATAAAACAAAAATATATTTGTTAATAAAACTAAAAGTTTTCAGCTAATGTATTAAGTTTATATAATACAAGATATAAAAACATATATCAATAAATAACATTTTAATAAATAAAAACTTTTTAAAGCGGTTAAACGTTTTATGACACTCCTAACTAAAAAGAAGCAAACAGACATTAAGAACTTTCAACTTTACGAAACGTTGCAATTTTCTCCAGTAAAACTTTTTTCCGTCTCCCGGCTTGGAAGAAAAAAAAAATATCAAGTTTTAAGGAGTCGCTTCCCTCCATCAGCTATCTTAGTACTAATGATTTCAGCTTCATTGCATTTCATAATTGGATTTCTTTCTTTCAAGAAAGTCGGAAATATATATAAAGTTGGTAGAAAAGAAGCTGACGTATGCTGACATATTCACGATACTTAAAAAAGAAAAAGAAGAGATATCAACTTTGATTTTGATAAGGAGGTTTAACAACACGGATTTAAGTCGGAATGTATAAAAAAAAAGGTCAGAAAACAGCGTGAAACGATATAGACTGTCACTTATCAAGTCCAGAATATTAAACTAAATAGACTGTCACTTATCAAATTCAGACGATCATTTTATTTCAACAAGAATATGTCACACTCCATTGCAGTTCACGCAAAGATTTACAGACGCTTAAAATTTATGCTTTGATTATCAAATAAAGAAAGTAATGGTCTGAATCGCAATCTGCAACCCTGTATGACCGGACATTCAATAAGCTTGTATAGTGACCTGGTGGTCTAGGGGTAAGGTGTCGGACTTCTGTGCTGGGGGTCCGGGGTTCAATCCTCGGTCCCGGCACAGATTTATCTGTTTGCCATTCCCTCCCTTAACCTCTGACAAGACGTGTATTAATCACAACTGTAAATGTGAGGAATGCCAGGCCTCCACTGTGGTTCGGATTCCACGTTAAATTGTAGGTCCTCCATTTCATCTCACAATCACCTTACCATCACAAATTAGCGTAAGTGCGTATAGCCTGAACGCGATGCTAATAATAATAATAATAAGCTTGTATGCCTTATTTTTCTATAAGTAAGTGGTCCATTTGATTATGTGTAATCCTATCTTGAGAGATACAAGTATATTTATGAATATACCTTATTGTGAAAAGTACTTACTTCAAGCATAAAGTTATTTGATGTGGCAGAATTTATCAACCTTATTCCATTATCATTACTGACATTCATGTAAGCTTTCTTTTCATATTGTAGGCGCGAAAAAATAGCGCTTTGAAAAATTACTTTATGACCATTATTGGCCACTTCCAAGCCATTTTTTGGGAACACCTATTTTTACATACTCGCGATTTACGCAAAGGTTATAATTATTTTAGCATGAAATTTTTATAGTGGGTAGGCACCAACAAGAGCTACAATTTAAGCCCAGAAACATGTTCCTATTACAATTACAACCCCTGTTATTAAATGTCGAAAAATGACAATTTTTCGCGGTTTTTATTTTTTATTGAGAAAAGTTGTGAACCAATTTCAATTGACCAGGGCTCATATTTTCTTCTGTTTAGGCGTTATCATGGGCTATTTTTTGTTTTTCGAAAAAAAAAAAGTCATACCTCAAAAGTGAAAATACCAGTTTTCGGCACTTTTATGAATTTTTTAAAATTAAAAGCTACAAGCCGATTTAGTCCAAAGTATATACATGCAATTTCTTCGATTTTTCTCCTAATTATCACTTTGAGAAAGTGGATGGTTAATTTATTTTAAGAAAGGAATATCTTTCCGCTATCTTACCTAGACTATACGTTTCTGACTATTGAATTGAAAGTTCGTTCCTTTCTATATCGAACTGTACTTTGGAATCGCATTACACCCTCGATCCCGCGCGATAACAGACCGACGCCATGGGTTGGACGTTTTATAGGCTATAAAGGTGGACGGGGATCAGTAAATTCTCGTCAGTTGTCAGTTTCAAACATGATGTCCAACCTCACCCCCACCCCCTTCATTTACATTTGATTAGCTCGGAAATTAGCCATGTTTTCGGAAACTGTTTAAAAAAAACAACACGTTCTTCTCATCGGTGACAGCGACGATTCGGCGAACGTTGTAGGCGGGGAGCAGGAAAAGGCAGGAGGTATAAATCTATTACCCTGAAGTGTCTACCCATACACACGAGTGTTATTATACTAATTTAACCCGTTCCTAGTTAAGTGTGTGGTAGTAAACATATACGGTGTTTGCCATATTTCATATAGGATGAATTGAAATGATTATACAAGGATACATTTTAGTCTCCCAGTTATTAGCGCAATATCTTGTTTACGAGCAGCTGGAAATTTGGTAGCGTAATTTATGTGATGTGACGGTATCCTTTGTGTCAATAGCCACAGTTAAATTGTAAAACTAGGATAGTAGAATCGGTACAGATTATGTTGGTTACAACATGTTCAATTCAAGTATTACTAAATATAGCATTCCTTTCAATCAATTTTAAATGATCCAATTTATTATTATGATTATGATTATTATTATGATTATTATGATTATTATGATTATTATGATTATGATTATTATTATTATTAGCCTTTAGCGTGCACTTTCTGAACCGACTGATTATATCAGCACACGACTTATAATAATAATAATAATAATAATAATAATAATAATAATAATAATAATAATAATAATAATAATAATAATAATAATAATTTAGCACCGCGTCTTACTACCCATTCGGGTTATACGCTTAAGTACTAATTACGCTAATGGATTAGGAATTGGGATGGGTGAATTTTAGAGGAAGTGAACCCGCATTTGCGTGGAGGGAGAGTGGAAAACCATTTAGGAAAAACCACCCCCAGTTCACCCGACCGAGATTCGAATCTCGATCTCCCCGTCCTCGGCGGTCGAGCTTAACACGACTAGCGCGTTAGCCAACTACGCCACCGAGGCGGGTCACGACTTATAAACCAACTTAAATTTAGAACAGACACAACATTCAGTCCCCCAGCCGTTAAGCTGGCGGTGTAGGGCACGCGAGAAAAGGTAAGTGCTTTTGCTGTTTTTATGTCAAAACTTTTTTTTTTGTTCAAAAGAAATCAAATCAGATGTTTATCCAGTTGTAACATAAGTGTTTAATTTTTCTTCACATGGTGATATCACCAGTAATTCTTTAATATTTTTCAAATGTGTCCTAGAATTTAACTACAACTTTTTATCTTCATTTTAAAAGTCATTTAATATGCTCATGGCAACTAAGTAAAGTTAATAGGTATAGTTCCATGTATTCATAGCTTAAGACATTTTCTCTGTTTCTCTGTGGCTTTCACTTTTGATAGAATAGATTATCACTATAATACGAATAATATCGTAAAATTATATCCATGTTGACCGCAAAAAAAACCTGTCCATCCACAGTTAATTCGAAATATGTGTATCCAAGGTAACCTAATTTGGAACCTAACCTCGACCTTTTGGGCCAGAGTCCAAGTAGCTTTCCATAGTCTCAAATCTTCCATTGAAGTAGAGATTAGGGTTTAAATCTCTACCATTAATACTGAGGGGAGGGAGGGGGGGGCGAGACTTCTTAGAAAAAAAAAATCTCTTTCCCGAAAGTATGGATACACTTTCTCTAAATTCTACTTTCCTCCTCTATACTCGAATTGGTATTATATTGTGGATAGCACTAAAACGTAGAGCACCTCTTCACACCCCCTTGCCCCCCAAGAAAAGTAAAGAAAAATTAAAAATCTAGATTTTAAAATATATTTTAAAATATTATTGTTGGTATTTATAATATCTATTTAAATATCAAATATAAAATCAACACAAACACAGTGTAAAATGTTCTCACAAACCTTGATTCACTTGTCACAGTCCAATTTTTTATGAAAGTTTTATAAAGTACACTCTTTTTTTTTGTGGTCAACATTGATGACATTACTATACATTAATAATATTATTATTATTATCGCCGCGTCTTACTACCCGTTCGGTTACGCACTTACGCTAATGTGTAATGGTAGGGTGATTGTGAGATGAAATGGAGGACCTACAGTTTAACGTGGAATCCGAACCACGGTGGAGGCCTGGCATTCCTCACATTCACAAGTTGTGATTAATACACGTCTTGTCAGAGGTGAAGGAAGGGTTTGGCAATCAGATAAATCTGTGCCGGGACCGAGGATTGAACCCCGCACCCCCAGCACAGAAGTCCGACACCTTACCCCTAGACCACCAGGTCACCTATATAAATTGTTGCTAGTTTTATTTTATAGGTATGGATAGTAAATATCAAAAGTGAGAACTTAGGATAACATGACTTGACGTATGAATATGTGAAAATATATCAAATACAATTTTTAGCTGTCAGATAACATTCTTACTATCAAAATGAAATCTATATTGAGAATATTTTCATTCAGAAAATGCTGAGTCGACCTTTTGAACATTTATTCTTTTTTTTACTGAAATAGACATCTACAACCAAACATCTGGCGGTCAAATTACGAGGCGACGTGGGGTTGGGCCGATGTCATATGAAATTACCTCATTCAGTTTCCTTAGTAAATGTGTCATCGTCGTGGTTCAACTTAAAATAAAACTTTGTCATTCAGAGAATTCTCAAATATACAGAGTCAGTCAAAATCACAGCTCCAACATTTTTTAAATCTCTCTCTGATCATTTTAATACTACCCGCATCGTCGTTTACAAGGACACAGCATCAAGCACGTTTGTTGTAGACTATATAGAACTAGCTCAAGATAGGGATAGAGTGTAATGAGGTAGACTATATAGAACTAGCTTAAGATAGGGATAGAGTGTAATGATATAGACTATATAGAACTAGCTCAAGATCGGGATTGGTTATGTAAGTTTGTAGGTGCGGCAATGAACTTTCGAGCTCTTTGTCATGTACCATAGGGTAAGTAGATACATTTGATATTAATAAAATCTAAATCATGATTCATCATAATCATATTCGATTTATAAGCAGTCATTCAAAAGATAAGATTTAAAAAGGTTCACCAAAAATGTGGAACGTGTTTGTTTGAATTGAAGGTTTACTTTTGAAAATTTGTAAATTATAATAGAAAAAAAAAATGTAAAAATTGATTTGGTAGAACTCAAAAAATTGCTGTCGAATGAAATTTTCATTTTCTGAAACTATGATTTCCACTTTGAATATATTTTTTTATTTCCAAAGTTTTTAGAGACACATCCCCAGTGCACAGTGATTTGTTAAAATAAACACTCGTTATATGCTCCAACCTTATACATCACAGACTGTGTAGTAATATGCCCTAACCACAAGAGATGTATCCGCAGCGACGCGAAATACAGTCTAATTACTAAGGCGCTTCTTTTTTTCTTTCTTTTTTTGCGCAAGCAAGACTTAATCTAAATAATTTTCCTTGTTTTAACAAAAGGTAATTTGAATTTTTCAACCACATTTCTTAAACCAAATGGAGGGGTGGGGAGGAGAGGAACAAATTTGAAGCCTTTGTGCATTTATATTCTAACAATTGTATAATCGGGGTGAATAAAAGGTACTAAAGTTATGGTTGAGGAGTGGATGTAATGACGAGGGTTATGGTGGTGGGGCCGTTGAAAGGGGACGGGAGCGGAAGAAAGGGGGACTACTTTAATCTCCTATTTAGCAGGGGGTGGGGCTGAGGGTGCGTATAGCTGTGTTAACAGAACATTCAAATTCAAATTAAATATTTATATATTAATTATATTTTTGCACAGCGTCTTACTACCCTTTTGGCTTATACGCTTATGTACTAATTACACTAAACGTTTTAGGAATTAGGTAAGTTATATTTCGAGGAAGTGTATCCGCATTTACATGAAGGGAAAGTGGAAAAACCATTTTGGAAAAAAAACTCAATACACACGACCGAGATTCTTAACCACAATATCTCCGTTATCGGCAATATAGACTACTACAGGAGTAGAGTATTAGACCATGCGGCCACCGAAGCTAGTTCCAAAGTAAATTTTTTTTTAAATTTACATTCTGGGTTTTTATTTAAACTTAAACATGAATTTTTAGTTTTTCAGAGTAAATAAATAAAATCCGTTTGTATTGTTTTGTGTACGGTTTTTTTTTTTTTGTGAAGCAAAAAAGAGAAGGGTAGAGGAACGTGGTGAGCAATGAGACGGAAATAATCTATGAATTTATGTTTTATGAATGAAAAAAAAA